>CANXYC010335374.1:0-18229 GCA_948193065.1 Aleurites moluccanus | reverse complement strand
AGTTGCCTAGAATGGAAACTCCCAAAGGTAGATATCAATACTATTTACAACAAATCTAAATTTAGTTTTAGGTCAATAGTAGATGTCTCCCAATCAGAATCCACGGCTCAGGTTTCTAGTACAGAACTAGAAACGTTGGACATCCCTTTGATCAATTTACCAAAAATAAGAGAATCAGTAGCTAAATCAAAGGGAACATATCCATATATCCATATTGGTCTTGTCCAAATAGGACTTACACCGATGTTCAATTTGCCAGCAGATAGTCCTGTGATAGTAGTTGTGCTAAACAAAAGATGGAATTGTTCCAAGACTAGCTAATATCAGGGGGTTCAAACCAACCTTGCACATGGACCAGTTTGGTTCCAGACTTATCCTAACTATATGATGTCAGTAAAGGATAAGTGTTTGGGTGATTCTTTGTCACTTAGGATTAAATCAATGAACATGAACAGAATGAATTCCCAGACTAAATATTTAGCATATCACACTAGGATAATTTTTAGGCTGATTAATACAACCAATCCTAGAGTAAGGAATATCTCTAGAATCACAGAGTTATTCAATGAGGGTTCAGATAACTATAAGCAATTCCATGGAAAAGAAATTAATCCTTTAGAGTTATCTTGACCTAAGACTTGGGTTCTCCAAGAATCAGCAGAGTCATCACGATCAATAGGTTCCTCTCAGATCACACAAAGAGGTAGAAATATCATTTTAAACCTAGAAGAACCTATGAGAAATCATTCTGATCCTCCTAGAAGATCATACAATGTTCCATGATTACCTAGAAGTAATTCTACTTCTTCAGTATTTAGAGAGGAAGTTCCTAAGATACCAGTCCAGGAAGAAGCACAATCATCTTCAGATAGTAGAACCATTGTAGGATATAGAAATATAAGCCTACCTGTATATAAAGACGACGAAATTAGGGAAAATGCAAGAATGATTAAGTATTTAACATTAATCCCTGAGGTTGTAAAAGAAATACAGAAAATTTCTCAACAACGGTCAATTCTTTTTTAAGATGTTTGGACGATGGTATGTCCTGATACTATGGCATCATCAAATATATTCAGTACAGAAGAATCAGGTTTGAGTATATATATTTCTTTAACATTTAAATTCCTTGGTTATTATAATTATTCTTTGGATGCGTTAGTTGACACAGGTACAACAATCACTAGTGCTAAACCCAATGCACTTCCTGATGAATGGTAGAAGTCATTGTCCCACCCTATGATACTACGTATGGTAGGAGGAGAAGTGAACTTGGTAACTCAGTTTGCAAAACAAGTTCCTGTTATTATAAGTGGACAAAAGTTTACTATTGATAAGGTCCTGGCATTTCCTGATCTTGATGCAGATATTATTTTAGGAAATGCTTTCCTAAAAGGGCAAAAAAAAAATAGACCTTTTGTGCAGGATGACAGTTACATCTCAATTGGAGGTGTAAAAATCACATCTCTGTCAAACCCTAAAAACAAATTAAAATTTGGATTTTATCTAGTTAAAATATCAGAGTTGTGTGGATCTATGCCATGTGAATAAGCATTTAGAGTGCGAGCCCAGCGTGGTGAAACTTGGCTAGATTGTCTATTTGATCAAGAATCAAAAGAATTGTATTTTAAAACACAATGTGTGATAGAAAAACCTATTACACAACCCCAGCTAAAAGGAACTAAATGGATTTCTTGTAAAATTAGCTGACAATTTTAGTGAGAATCCGCTAAAATTATGGGTGCTAAATGGAATAATTGTTAAACTAGAACTGAAATATCCCAGCACTATCATCAGAACTAGAAATATAACATACCAATGAGATGATAGAGGAATTTGACAAATAGATTCCTGAATTGCTTGAAAAAAAATTTGATTAGGGATAGTAATAGTCCACATTATAGTCCAACTTTTATGGTAATAAACCATGCAGAGCAAGTGCGAGGAAAAGCACGAATGGTTATAGACTATTGTCAGGTAAATAAAGCAACCAAAGATGATAGTTATAAGATCCCTACAGCAGGTAATGTCATAGATAGGGTGAGTCTTAAACAACCTTCTATTTTTCTAAATTTGATCTAAAAAGTGGTTATTGGCAGGTAAAGATGGAAGAAGAATCTGTAGCCCTAACAGCCTTCAATGCACCTCAAGGGATGTATGAATGGTTGGTAATGCCATTCGGCCTGAAAAATACTCCAGGCGTATTCCAACACAAAATGGACAATGCATTTAAAGCATTGAAAAAATTTTGTGGTATATATAGACGATGTGTTAGTTTTTAGTAATAATGAAAAAGAACACATGAGTCATCTTGAACAAGTGACTGATATCTTCAAACATGAAAATATAATTCTATCTGAAAGAAAGATAATGGTTTAAGGAAAATATTAATTTTTTAGGAATGGAAATTGAAAAGGAAAAAATTAGGCTACAAAGCCACATTTCTGAAAAAATTATTAACTTTCCTGACGAACTAAAAGATAGGAAGCAAGTACAAAGATTTTATGGACTTACTAACTATGCTAGAAAATTCGTGAAAAACTTATCCAAAGACTTAGGAAGAATATCAAAGAAAATATCTGATAAAATTCCTTGGTTTTGGGATAATGAGGACACTCAGGCTGTTATCCAGGTAAAAAATAAAATGAAAAATTTACCTTGTCTTAATTTACCATCAGATACAGATGAATTAGTCCTAGAGGCAGATGCTTCAGAAAAATCCTGGGGAGCAGTATTAAAAATTAAAGATAGGAAACCGGAAAAAATCTGTAAGTATTGGTCTAAAACTTTTAAAAGATCTGAAATTAATTATCCAAATCATGAAAAGGAAGTCTTAGCAGTTAAAAATGGTATAAAAGTATTTTACATCTTCCTGGCTCCTAAAAAGTTCGTAATTAGAACAGATTCAACCTATGTAAAAGGATTTATGAATCTGAATCTTAAAGAGACTAGGCAAACTAGACTTTTAAGATGGCAAGAATGGTTTAGCTATTACATGTTTGATATTGAATATATTCCTTCTGATAAAAATGTAATAGCTGATTTTCTTTCTCGTGAATTGTCTAATTTTACAGATGGACCCTACTGCCAAGAACAAACTATGTTGGATCTGTAAAAGGGAGGGTCACACACGAAAACAATGCATGAGGAAATTTGTAAAAGGGAAACAAGATCCCAAGAGTGATAGCTCTGGTTCTTCGAGAACGAAAAGAAAAATTGTAGCATCAAAAGATATTATGTGCTGGATATGTAAATCTGAAGGGCATATCTCTACAGAGTGCTCTAAGAAGAAGCCAGCGAGTTCAAAAGAACTGGTTAGACCAAAAAGGGTTAACGAAAAGCCCAAAGAGAAATCCTTGATCTAAAAGAACAAAGAGAGAAATCCTCTGGCTCCCAAAGCGCGAGTTCCTGAAGATTTTTACGAAAGAACAACTAAAAAACTAGGCCTTTTACGAAAGAACAACTAAAAAACTGGGCCTTTTACGAAAGAACAACTAAAAAACTGGGCCTTACTCCTGAACAAGTAAAAAGATTCAGAGAAGAACTTCATCAAAAGGATGAAGGTGATTTGGCCGCTATGAGAAGGCCGCAATATCTAACTCCTTCACAGGAGGGTAGCCATGATGGCTCAAAGAAGGCTAGTGGAAAGGCTAGTGGAAAGGCTAGTGAACCTTCAATGGTTCCAAACTAAAAGGCCAGTGGAAGTACCAAGGAATCTAGAGTTTTAAACCAAGAGGCTTCTGAAAGTGCCAGTGAATCTTTATCGATTCCAAATCAACAGGCTAATGAAAGTGCTGGAGAACAATTACAAGTTCCAAATCAAACTCCTTTACAGGAGGAGAGTTGTAAAAACTCTAGTGATTTGTCAGATCACAAACATAAGGCTAGTGGAAAGGTCAGTGAATCGTCACATATTCTAAACCAAACTCATAAAGAGGATAAAGCTGAAAATGGCTTTGAGGATAAGAATCCTAATTATGATGATTTGAAATGGGATATTGTTTTTACTGAATTCAAAAAACAGGAAAAACAACAATCTCCTAAAGATGTCACAATGAAAGAATCAGAAAATGAGTCTGAAGACATTCATGAAGAATTCATGAAAATTATGAGGGTAGATAACCCTGAGGTTTCAAACACCTGTAAGGATGAAAATGCCTGGTACTTCATAAAGACTATAGTCTTTCAAAAGACGGATCTATGTTGTGTTCTGGATTGCATAGAGGATTAGCCAAACGAAACTTCAAGCAATTGCAACACTTTGCAGATGAAGTTATTTCATATATTTCCTATTTAGAAAAACAACTTGAAATCCATAAAAAGGATGAAGAAGATTTCTTTCAGCAAGCAATAGAGAGGGATAGACTTCTTGATGAAATGAGTTCATACATTCCGCCAGAAGTGGCATATACCAGAAAAATTAAGAAAGTGGACTTGATAGATCATTCTCTCAAGGAATACTCTATGTTACATCCATACATCCATTGGCAAGGATATGGAGGTCTAAATCTGAGAATTCCCTCAGAAATGGCGAAAGATAGTCTTCGCTACACAGATGCAGGACTGACAGAAATTATCGAAATCAATAGAAATGATAAAGATTTGTGTAAATCACTTCCAAATATTGTGCAGGAATCCTTAGAGTTTTTGAGTTCAGATTCAAGAATAATTACCAGTTATATTATTAGCATAATTACGGATTATGGTAAGGATGAAAATGTTCGTTATCCTTATCAAATTTAGGATCTCCGTCCTGTTATGGCTAAAGAATTTGTTGAGCAACAAAAGGTTAATAATCAGAACTTAAATTTTTATTTTACCATGTATAAAGAAAATAAGATTATTACCCAAGCTGTGAGAATTGAAAATTTCAAAGCTAGCCTGGAGAAGGCAATCTATGCAAGCAATTATGTCCTTCTCAGAGATGGTAAAGTGTTTGTTACAATCTGATCCCAATATACTCCCATTACAAGAGTATTGTCCATGATTAAGGAACGAGAAGAAGCACAAAAGTTGTTTCTGAGACTAGTAGATTTAGATCCAAGTTTGGATTTCCAACCTGAAACCATGAAGGTCTAGAAGAAGGTTGCTCAGTTCAGAGAGCAACGTGTTGCAGAGGAAATGGCTATGGGTTATGCAGAGCTGAGAGAAAGCATGGATGCCCCAGTCAGTAACTCACAAATGGAGTGACAAAAAACGTCATTCATGACGTCAGCCTCAACATGATAATTAAGGAATTGCTTTTCAGAAGTTGCTACAAATATTAAAGCACTGTCTGCCAAAGTAGCTTTAAAATTTATGGTCACATTGAAAAGAACGGTTCCTTGATAAAGACTGACTTCTTAGCTGTAAAATTAAAGCAGTCTTTGTCTTTATTTAATTATTGTACCAAATCCAGCTGAAAAATAGTACTAGAGGCACCAACTGTCTATTTTTGTTTTAAAATATGGAAAAACTGACAGACTATTCCAGCTACCCATCTTAATTATTGTACTAGTTTTCTTTTGAGCTGGCAAACAGTAATACAGACACCAGCTTCATTTGTAAAAATTCTATATATACCTCTTTAGCTTATTGAAGAAGGGGAGTGAAATAAAATACAAAGTTTCTTTAAAAGAACAATCTTTGTCAATTCTTTATCTGTGTGTTTATTTTACTTCTATATACCTTTCATCCTTCAAAACGGTCTGATATCAAGGAGTGTTGCAGTAAGATCTAACCAAGAAAAGGCAGTAAGTCATATCCTCCATATCTCTCTGAAGATATTGCTGGTGACGAGCTTGGAAGGAAAGTTAAAGCTGTTGCAGAAGCTTAGTGGACCCAGTCTACAAAGGTATGAATTTTATAAATGTTTTAATTTTATAATTAAACGTTTATGTCTTCCACCCATTCTGCTAATAACAATTGGCTTAGAGGACTAGCTTTAACTCAAGTTAGGAGGGAAGAGTTGAGTGTCAGTCTTATACTGCAGGATCCTTTCTTTGTGTTATATAAACAAAGAATAATAGAATTACCTATTGCTATAGAAAGGATTGAAAGACTTGAAAAGCCTAATAAAATAGATTTTGAACTTAAAAATTTTCTACACCAATAACTTAAGTTTAATAATTTTCATTATTTAGAAAGGCTTGGTGCTTTTGCACGTTTATTGGATGACCAGTAATTCTTCAGGTTGTTCTTATCCTGATTGTCATCATCTAGATCACGGTGTAGGCAAGGATACAGTAATAGGGTTATTAAATTCTATTATAGATCGTTTAGACTCTCTAAATAATTTTATAGATAAATTGTTCAAAAATTTAGAAGAGTTGACTCTTAGACAGAGTGAATTTGAGGAATTTTTTCTTAAGAACAAAGGCCCATTAGGATTTGTTGCTAGCTCTCATTATCACGAGTATAAAAAGTTAAAAGAAATCAGAAATAAAAGAAAAACCCTTTAAAAGATCTTTAGGAGTAGCTCTCTGTAATTTCACCTCTGAACAGAATAATTAGAGAGGGAGCAAACTCACCTGAATGGTATCAGAGCCTAAAAGATGGGGGTTTTGGATTTTTTTGAAAGAAAATTAGGACTTTGGAGGTAAAAATAGAAATAACTTAAGTTTGGGGCAGATAAAGACTCCCAGTGAAACTAAGTTAAAAGTTGAAGGACTTTTGTGTTACGTTTTAAAGTTTAAGGAATACAATGTGCATTAGTCAATACTTCAAGAACTATCTGTGAAATTATCTCAATATATATGTGTATATATACACACTAATGGCTTTGTAACAATGTAAAATAGTCTCTTGAAAACTAAAATGTGAGAATCCAATAAATTATAGGCCAAACTTCTTATTAAATTTGAAATATATGGAATGTAAAAAAATTTGAACATATAAAATGTAATAACTCTCATTTTCAATTATTTCTAGGCTAAATCTATCTATTTTTATATCCATACTATACAATATATATAAATCTCTTAATTAATACTCACTTCGTCCCAAAATAAATATTTTACTTATAAAATGTATAAATATTAAAAAAAAAATTGGCTATTTTAAATTTTATTTTTTCCTAATTAAATACAACAATTTTTTTATTATTTTAATATATATTTCCTAATTAAATACAATTATCTCTTTTCTTAAAAAAATATATATATTTTTAATTTTTCAAGTTTACATTAATTATATAAGATCAAATATATGAGGGTGCTATTGAAATGTTAAGATAAAATATAATTTAAATTAAAAAATGAGATAATTAAATTGGGACGAACCAAAAAGGAAACAATGACATTTATTTTAAGATGAAAAGAATATAAAAAAATGAAAATATCTATTTTATTGTTAATTTGATTGGATTAAAAAAAAAAATTTGTTGCAAATTAAAATAAATATATTAATTTGTTATTATTATTTCATTGTCATTGTGTTGATTGAATTAATAAAATATGATAGTTAATTACATATGAATTTATATTTCAAATTTCAATCACTAGTAATTATATCATCAAACTTTTATTTTGTTTCCTTCATTTAAAAAAAAATGTTATGTTCAATTTTATATTTTTGTATTATCTCATGTAATATAATTGCTTTGATTTTTATTTTATTTTTTTATATGTAGAATTCTTGAGAAAAATTGTATTATTAATTTATTAAAATTACATAAGGTAAGTACATAAAAGTAAAAAATTGAACTAAAAAAAATGTAATTTTATCTATTTTTTAAAAAAATTTAAAAATTAATGTGATTTTAGCATAAATTATTATACATAATGTTATTTTGGGACATTTCTCATGAAATATGGTATGTTAAATAACCAAATATTAACGAAATTAATGAATTTAATATTTAAGTACCTAATAAAATAAATCATAAGGTACTTTAGTATGAGAAAAAAAGAATTTACAAGAAAAACGTAAAATCACAAAGATAATTTTATTTATTTTCCCAGTCGATGTTGGGAGAACACATGTATGGCTATTTGGCTTACCTAAATTCCCAGCGGGATAGTATTATATTGTGTTGTAGATGGTTCGGTTTGATTGATTTAAAAAAACTTAATCAAATTAATAAAATTAATTTTTAAATATTTTAACTTTTAATCAAACTATGAAATGTTAAAAAATATCCAAATTAAAAGCTATTTGAATTCAGTTTCGGTTTAATCCATTTGATAAAAGTAATAAATAAATAAAATAAAAAATTTAAAGAGATCATATAAATTTAATAAATATTAAAATAAAATTATATTTTAGAAAATTAAAAAATTATTAGAATATTTAAAAAATAATATCCCACTATCATAAAGAATGATCTAAGTAATTAATGGATTGCCCCACTTAAAAATAAAATCTAACACTCCAATTCTCTAATTAATATTTATTTAAAAATATACTATTAATCTATATGATAACTTTAACATGTATAACTGATACGAGAAAAAAAAATTAAGAATATATATATTAAAAAAAAAAGACTAACATGATATTAATAAAAACTTAATAGTCTATTTTAAAAAATATTTTTAAAATATTAGATTACATATCTAAAAACAACATAATTTTATTATATTATCATTTTACTTCATTTAATTTAATTTTTAATTTTTTAAACCAAAAATTTAATTCATAAAAATTTTAAAATTATAACTACACATGACATAATATAAACTATAATTTTTAATTTAAATTAAATTGAATTGATTTGATTAATTTAATTTAATTTTTAATTTAAATTAAATTGAATAATTTTTGTGAAGCCCTAATATTATACATGTTCATTCGAAAAACACCGATTTAGATAGCTGGCATATAGGTACAAAAAACCAATGATAATAATCATAATGGTAGTATGAGTTATGTATTAATTGCTTAAATGTGAAAGGAAAAAAGAAGTGCAGCAGAAAAGCAAAATTTGGCTATGATTAAGATTAACAAAAGCTGCAAGATTATTCATCGTCTCAGATAATATATTCCGAAAATTGCATATTCTCACTCGTAGATTACCCGACATACAAATACAATTTCTGATTTCTCCAATAAATTTAAGAAGTGAAAAAAACTGGAGGAATAACAAGTGCTAAAA
The DNA here is from genome assembly GCA_948193065.1 of Aleurites moluccanus. Taxonomy (NCBI): domain Eukaryota; kingdom Viridiplantae; phylum Streptophyta; class Magnoliopsida; order Malpighiales; family Euphorbiaceae; genus Aleurites; species Aleurites moluccanus. The sequence continues at coordinate 9,156 of CANXYC010335374.1, read as the reverse complement.
ACTTTGTTCTCTATTGCAAAAAATCTACATGATAGTATAGAAGCTTCAGCTCCGTACCATTCTTTGCGTGGCTTTTGCAGCACTTAGTATGGTCGAAACTTTCTAGCAGCTCTCAATTGCTGAATCCGCTTTCTATCCTGCTCGAATTTGCTTTGTAACGCTAAAATTTCTGCAAGGAAATGAAGCATTAACACGTCACGTGAGATCATGTCACTTCACTTAACAAATAATAAAGCTGTCTGATTGCTCTATAAACCACCATAATGATACCAGTGACAAGCAACTATACAGGCTATTGCCTACTGTTACTAAGATGAGGACAAATGGATGAGAATTGCAGCCTTTCATTTTTAAACAAGCAATGGATGTGATGCATTCAAGAACTTCATAATTATGAATTTAAATCAAAATAATCCACAAATCTAATTTTCCTTGACAGCATCAGTATGTCTTTTACTGCATACAAATGTCAGTAACCCCATGGCATTTTATTCACAAGTTTCAACTTTTACCGGTTTGGTACTTTCTGCAAACAGTAATGTAATAACAATGAAGTGAACAACTTGTAAGATTCATCCTACCATTTCTCTGAGCATCTCTTTTTTGAAACCGGTAGAAGTCTGGCCCAACTTCTTTGTTCTTCTTCTTAGCTATCTGGCTCTCTGCAACAGCTGGGGCAACAGAACCTACAGTAATTCCACTTTCAGAATCTGTTGTCTTCTTCCTTCCTTTATGATGTACAACAACTGTCCACCCGTCTTCTGCTGAGCGGGCTTCTCTTTCTTTTCTTTCCTGCAACACAGCATAACAAGACCAATGAGAAAAAACTAAACACTAGGTGCATGTTTGCCACCAAGAAAAAGAAAAAAAAAATTATCTGGTAAACATGTGCATGTTGGGGTCTAATCACTTTCAGGTAACAATTCAAGGATTAGAAAAAAAAAATGCTCCACACCGTTGTCAATAAATAATTAGTCCGAGAAATTCATGAGAGAGAAAATACCTGTTCAAGCTTTTCCTCATGAGCAGTTATAAACTGATCTATGCGTTCTTGCAATACCTTCAAACCTGGCCTACTTTGACGGTATTCTGTAAGCCATTCTGTAGCGCAAGTACTAAGTAAGACAATCAAAGTATATAACATGCCATTTCGTTGACACTGCTGAAATAGGAACAGAAATAACTTATAATTCAGATATATAACAGATATTTTGCAAATCAACCTCTGTAAAACAATTGAATGAAGCAAATAGCAGTTACTTCCTGACCCCAGCCATTTTTACCTTCTGAAGAAGGAAGGGGTAAAACAAAAAATAGATGGTTGTGCCACACACTTCGAGAAACATGTAATCAATGCGTAGATTCTAGTTATGGCCATTAACTGAAAACTTGGATATATTTAACAATTGGAGCTATGGATAAGTCCATGTTGACTAATAAGCACACATAAGTTGCTTGGCACTCAACTCTACATGACTTTGAATAGAACTTATTGCAAGTTTGCCATTGATTATACACAGACACAACATCACCAATTTTAGGTTTCATACTTTTCATTCCTTTTGAGCAGTCCTCTTCCCCTGAAGAAATGAAATAAACCTCATCCTGAATAGCCTCTTCTATCCTTTTTGGTATGATCTCACCCTGCTTCAGTGAGTGATGTTCCTTCTTCTTTTTCTTTGATTTCTGGGATTTACCTAAAAGAAAGAAAAGACCATGAGATAACATGAAAGTAAAATAATGTTCTCTCAAAAAATTTAGTATAATCAAACAAATACAATCACTTATTTACAAGTTCTAATATCTCCTCCAATATCATCTTCACTTTGCCTTTTGACGTTTTCAGTATCTCCTTGAATTTTAAATAGGCTCTGGTCTGCTGCCTCATTATCTATGTAGAAAAGAAATAAATTTAAACAATTTGTGAAGAATAATATGACTGGCATAGCACAATAGTATGACAATTAATCAGAACTTAAGGCATTTTGTTGGACAATATGAATGTGGAAACAAGTCAAAGGGGAGAAATAAAATGAATTTGAGGAAAAATGACATTGGCAATTCAAAAGCTCACGCCAAACAAATAGTATTGATATGCACACTCAGATAGTTAACCTAACAGAAAATTTTAGACTAAATGACTATACGAACAAAATATCACAACTTGCTTCCACTTTGCCAAATGTAATATTTTATCAAACCACACACCTAGGCATAATATTTTATCAAACCACACACCTAAGCATACTCAAAAATATAAAGCTCTAGATAAGAGGATATTGTAACACAATATCTGCATACAATCTATCAAAAGAACAGCATTGATTATACAATATCCCAAGCCTAAGAATGTACCATTTTGTTCTTCAAAGAATTCATCAATCTCAGTACAAATCTGATCAAATTTGCCAACCAGAGCACTATTTTTCTCATCAGCTTTTCTTTTCTTTTTTCTTGGTTCGTTCTTATTCTTTATTCCTTCTGCTTTAACTGGTTTCTCTACTGAAACAAACAAAAACTAATAAATAAGACAAAGGAATCATGAATCTAAATTACACAATTGTTTGTCCTAATGATTTTCTACCTTTAGTGATCTGAACAAGTTTAGTAGCACCAACATTACTTTCCTTCTCCTTTTTCCTCTTCTTCTTTCCTATGGGTTTGATAATGCCATTCCCCTTTTCCTCTTTCTTTGACATCACTTCTGCAATGGAAAAAATGCAAAGCACTAATACCTGACAGTAAACTTCAGTATACATAATACTAGTTTGAAACAACAGTTCACCGCATGATTCAAGAATGAGGTAACCATAGAAAATTATGTCTGAAACAAAGGATATCTTCATTGTATAGAATGATGATATTCATAATATTTTAATTACATATCACTTATTTTGACCTAAGTCAACCATAATTTATTTGTGAATAGATCCCTTTGATGAGAAAAGAATCCTGAAATCAAGTTTTCTTGATCTTTCAGAAAATTGATTGAGCTGCTACTTAATTGACCTGAGGTATAGCACTATTTAGACTATCTTATTCAAGTATTTGTTTGAAATACTTCAAACTTTTAAATATAATCAAGTAATGCAGGAGGTCAGAACACTGGCTTTTGAAGCAAAGCAGATGAAGTTCATGATTGAAAATCACTATGGGAACAATGAAGTTTTAATAAAAGGATAAATGATGCAAAAGCATGTTCCAAAAATATGCACCTCAAAATGCTAAAATATGCATTATGCAATAATGGCTCCAACCAAGTATAGTGTTTTTTGCCAGCTCTTAGCTTCAAGCAAGCCCAAGATAAGACTTATAACATTGCATTAGGCAATGGTCCCAACTGTAAAAGACTGACTTATTTAAAAAAGTTCATTTAGATATCTAGTCATTTGAAATGATTGAGCATTTGGAATTTGACACTATGCCTATTTTTTTATGATGCTACACTAGAAATTCAAATCCAAGTCCACAAATATTTCAAATAACCATCTATCCAACCTGATTTGAATATATTTGTAAAATTCATAATCATTATGTGAAAAAAAAATTCCCTTTTCGCAATTAGAGTCAAGCTTTGGTAAATAATATGCATTTGCACTGTAGTTGCATCCTTAGATTATATTTGATTGCATAATTATATTCCCAAGGACAATAATAGGTTAAAAATCCCCTTGAAGTACGATAGGTATATTAGCATATTTAATTTTCCAAAGATAGAACATGGTAAATTTAATGATTTCAGAATCGTTTCCAAAATTGTGTAACCGAACTGGATTTGATCAATGTCAGACTGAATTCGCTGCTGCTATTAGGGATCACGGTTTGGTTTGGGAATTCAGTAATCAGTACAATAGAATTCAAGTCGGTAGAATTCAGGCATTGGAGAAATCAATTCTAAACTTAGTTTTTTCCACTCAATTATTCAATAACAATAACACAGCCATCCAGGGTATGATATACCTAAACAGAAAACAGTTAAGCTATAATTAAATGTGAGGGGGGAAAGTGAAACTAAAAATTTCTATGCATACTTTCACAAGCTGCTAGATTCCAATAGGTACGCTTCACAGCAGCCAATGGCCTTGTCAAGTCCATAACTGCTTGCAAATTGAAATGGAATGACTTGACTTCATGTTAAGTGCGACAATTAGGGTTTCCATAAAATAATTAAACTAAAACAGGTGTCATTACAATTACTTCAAAATTGAAAAGAAACAAGAACAGAAATTACTTGTCAGAAATAACAAAAGAAAGTGACTTTATTTTTATTCAAGTAACAATCACAGAACCGCAAAAATAATAAAAACATGGAACATCCAAGATTAAAAGAAAAAATGGAAAAATTAAAAGATTAAAAAAAAGGTAAAGCTTGCACTAACCTGAAATCCTGAATAGAGAGGGGAGAATAAGAACTTTATGACTTTGAATCAAGCTTTTGTAATCTAAATCAGTATTCTGTAATCGTGAGACTGAGAGCGAGCAGCGGCTGAGTTTAGGATTTTAGGGTTCCATTTGTTTGAAGGGAAAAGTGGCGACAAGAGCAATGAGCCAACCAGAGTTTCTTTGAGAAAGAGAAGATGCGAAGGACCTTCTACACTCGGCTTTTAAATGTCCCAAACAACCTTAATTAAATTTTGATCAATTCGTTCAAAATTTATAAATACTTGGTTAAAGTTTAATTAAATTTTGCCTTTGTTATATTTTTAGCACTTTATTAATTCAAGAGTTATCATGAATTAATAATATATATATATATATATATCAATTTATTAAGTTTTATATCTAGCATATACACATAAAATAATTATATATTCATTAATTAATAATTATAATTCTTGTAAATAAATTTATTTTTATATTAAATAATGAGTACTTGATGTTTGCACTTAACAAATATTTAATTAATATTTATTAATTATTAATATTTAATTATATATCTTATAATAAATATCTTAATTTATTTTTTAATATATTTTAATTTAATAATCATATTTTTAAATTTAAACTATATTTTATATTAACATTATAATAATATTTTCATTAAAAATTATATTAAAAATATAAATAATAATTAAATATATAAAATATGAAAAAATTAAATGGTGAAAGAATATTAAAATAATAAATAAATTAAAAAATTTAAAATAAAAAAATTAATAATTATATATTTTATAATTATAATATTTATTATAAGACAATCAGAATATTATTTATTATTAAATATTTTTAATTAGTTATAATTAATTATTATTTAATATTTATGACATAATTAAAGTTTATAAATTAAAAACTTTTTTTTTTTCATATTTTCTATTACTGGACCCAATGTAAGAGCACTTGCATACCCACAGTATCAATAAACTAAATTGCAGGAGCTCAAACAAAAATGGCTGCTTTAGTCCATCTGAGCAATGAATCCCAATTAGTTCAAAGCGTATGTGCAACTGTGCTAAAGGGTAACTGGAACAATTTCTTGAGACCCAAGATTGTGTCTATTCTCTCCACAACAACCGTTCACCAGGTACTATTGCAGCTCTCTTTATATAGACACAGTCTTCTCTTTCTTGGGCATCCTTTTAATGGATTGAATCAGCGATTCCCAGCTCTAAACACTGTAAACAGTCAAACCTCATTTTCGATTTTGAATTCCAAGCAGAAGAGCAAAATGGAAAGAAAAACACCTCGAGATTGATGCTGGAGTAGCGACGCAATTACAAGATTGACTTCGTTAAGAAAAACTTTCAGCCTCTTCACCAAACATAATCAACCCTTCTTTCTCGTTACCCAAAACCCGAATCAAAAGGAAACAGATTGAATATTACGCAAAACCCTATAATTGGGCTCTTCACACGACGTCGCTTAACATCAATAACTATCACTCCCTCTGTTTGAATATTCCCCCTCACTCGCTAACCCTTCTCTGATTTGGTAACTGCCTCTAATACCTCCACCCTCACCGCCCATGTTTGTTCCCTGTACCCTAGATTCTACGGCACCATTCATGGCATTAACTAAGCCACTATCTTTGCCGTCGCCAAACCCTTCACCTGCAATTATGGGGATCTGCCCACCGGATTCCCCATCAATGGCCATGTTATCATCATTTTGGAAGATTTGAATAATTTAATTTGAACAAGTGTTCTTTTTATTATAAAAGGGATCATACTTGCTATTTCTATTTTCTGAATTTGTTGTATTGAGTAATTTTAGTGAGTTACATGATGCTGTTGAAGTACATTATTCTTCTGACTAGTTGCTTGGAAATGAGCATGTTATTAGAGTTGGGTACAAGGGTTTTAACTGTTGTTGGGTTTTCAATATGATCTGTTGGCAGTAGATTTATGTGTCTTATATGAAGCTATAAAATTTAGTACAGTTTGAGTTTTTAAAAAAGGGGATTTAATGTTCAAAATCTGTGACGGTATTGAATAGAAAATATAACAAAGGGTACTAATATTGATGTAATGAAATGAGCAGTATCAAAGGGTATTGAACCATAGATTTTGACACTACTTGTAATTTCACCTTACCTGGGATGCAATAGTGGAGGAAGATAGATTTCTTTGGTTAATGGCAACAGAAAATTCATTATACGTCTTGAATTTATGCTTGCTGGATATAAAGTTAATCCATTTAATATTTGCCATTTCATTTGTTTAGATGACAACAGCATGAATCTAAGATTTTAGTCTAATCTTTTACTTGAATTTGAATGCCACTTTGAGTTTGTCATATCTTAGTATATAGTATAGTCTTGTCTCTTATATTCTATCTAATACCTTCTTTTTTTTTATGTGCTGCATTTTTTATTTTTGTAAAAGAAGGTATTTTGATAGTTAACATATTTTTATAAATAATGAAGCACATAAAAAAAAAGAGTGAAATATTAGATAGGATATAAAAAAAACAGAAGATCTGGATTGCTTAATATAATGCAATACTTTGAAGATTCATATTTTGCTTTGGTAAAAAAAATAATTCATTATTGATTCATAATCTTTCCCTTTATAAATAAATCATTATTGCACAGCTTATGATTATATTATCCTTTTGAGAGTCAAATGAACAAATTCTTCATTAAAATTTGAGTTATTCAGGGATTATAATGTTTGTTAAACCAGAATTTGATTATTCCAATTCACGATTTTTCAAATTGAAAATTGCAGCTTAAAATCTTAATTAAGGACTCTTTGCCTGTTTGATTATCTCTTATTTTGTGGCATGTTTATGGCTTGATTGATGAATCTAAATTTATGATTAGGTTGAGCAAGTTTGCATACTCTAAAAAAATATAAAATATTCAAATTGGCTTCAATTTTTAACTTAATTATTTAAAATTGAGAATGAAAATGAAAAGAAAAAATAGTTATGTTTTTGAGAAATTATTAAATACGACGATATTATATTTCTTCTATCGATATTAGGATACATTTATGCATAATTAAAATTAAAATATAATTATTTTTATGTAAATAGAATGAATATATTTCTGCTTTATTTAATAATTTTTCTCATTATTATTGAATCACTGAAGAAATGTAACACCTGTCATTTTTTTTTTATTATTAATTATATGTTTGTTAAATTAATTAAAGATATAGAAATGTTTTGAAGAATTCAGAATTCTGTAGGAAGGAGTTTGTGAGGCTAATTTCATGATTTTAAAGGAAAAATTTGATAAAGTGTAAAATATAAAAGTTGTAAATTTATATCTAATCTTTAGGTCTGTAAAAAGATTTTGTGAAATTTTATGTGTGTGAGGAGATATGCCTCCTTGACCAGGACCTGTCTGGTTCATTATTTTCTGCAGGAATCTAAAAATATTTAATTTTTCTAGGAATGATTGAGGCTGAATGAGCCAAAAGTGTAAACATGAGAAATGTTTCTTTATGTGTTATGTTGTTGGTTATAAAATTTCAGGGGAATTGGATAAATATAGCTCAGTTGAGAGTGGAATTAATCAGACCTATTCGAATAATTTTGGGCAGTAAAGTCAGGGTGGATTTTAGAAATTCACCATAGTTTGTGTAGATCTCTTTTTGATTTGAATTCTGGATATGTTGGACCTCTGAGTGTCTATTTTAAGTGACAAAAAGAATCAGGGAGTTGGATGTCTGTAACTCATTTGCGAGCTGGTTTATTATAAGTTGACGAAGAAGGTTTTCCAGCTCGACAAATATTAGTGGTGCGAGCCAGTAATGCGAAGAGGTATTGCGAGCCGGTAATGCGAAGTGGCAATTAGCAAAGAGGATGCGAGGTGGCATTTGCGAGCCGGCAATGCGAGCTGGTAATTGGCGAAGAAGAGAATTGGCGAAGTGGGATTGCCGAGGTGGCAATTCGCGAAGCAGAGAATAGACGAGGAGAGATTGGCGAAGAGGCATTGCTGAGGTGGCATTTGCGAGGTGGAAATAGACGAGGTGGCACATGCGAGGCGGCATATGCAAATTAGATATGCCAAGTGGGATTGGTGAAATGGCATTTGCGAGCCGGCAATGCGAAGTGGCGTTGCGAGCCGGCAATACGGAGTGGCATTTGCGAGCTGGCTTATACGAAGTGGCAATTGCCGGAGCGGATTAGCGAGGCGAGCTGGCAAAGTGGGAATTTGAAGGCAGTAGCCTATTTAAGAAAGGGGAAGCAGTAGCTGTTTCACGATTTTCTTCTTCTTCTTTTCTTCGTTCTTCTTCATTTCTTCTCCCATCTCTCTCAAATCTGTCCCATTTGATTTCTAATACATTAATACTCAGAATTAATGCATTAGATCATTAAATTAGAGCATTCTAAGGCTGTGATTCTCATTTTTCAAGTCAGATTCTTTAAGAACTCAGTTTTGGAGAAAATAAGGTAATTTTCTCCAAACTTCATTTTCACTTTAGATTAAGAATTTCTGATAATTAGAATGGTTATTTATAAGTATATAGAGTCTATTATAAGTAATTAAGACTATTAATTTTGATTAATATGGAAGATAACAAAATTTATAGAATTTGATGAATAGTGACGTGAATAGTAAATACGTTTTGAATTTCAGATTTTTCTTTAAGGAATAAATTAAATTGATATTAGGAAACAATAATAGAGACTATAAGAGGGTTAAATTACAAGGAATTATATTATGTATTATTGATTAAGGAAAACCCTAATTTTGAGAATTTGGGG
>CANXYC010335310.1:0-26006 GCA_948193065.1 Aleurites moluccanus | reverse complement strand
AATTTTATTTTTAAAATCTTAAAATAAAATATATTTCAATTTTCAATTATTATTTTTTATTTAAATTAGTTTATGAATTAAAAGTGTTAATTTAAAAAAAATTATAATTTTCATGAATTAGATATTAATTAATCATTATATTTTTTTTATTTATACTAATTAATTTACTTTATTTAATTGAAAGAAAGTTGATAAAAAAAAAGTTTGGCAATTAATTTTTTTTTTATAGGACTATTTAATGTTAGCATTAGTTTTGGATTATAGTATTTAATTGGTCATTTTTAGTCAAATTGCTAATATTATATATTGTTTTTTTTTTCAGCTCTTATTTTAGTATAGATAATATTTAAACTCTAAAACATGGAAAGTAGTGGAAGTGATAATCATAGAAAGGATCCTTGTTGAAAGTACGTTTGTTTGAATGATTCAAGTAACAAAAATGATATAATATGTAATTTCTGTGAGAAAATAATAAAAGGTGGCATTTATAGAGCAAAACAACACATTGTTGGAGGATTTCGAAATGCCACAATGTGCAAAAAATGTCATTCTTATGTACGTGAAGAAATTCAGAGTTATATGCTAAAGAAAGTTGCAACACATAATCTTTACTTTGATGATGTTGAGACTTATGGTGATGATGAGGAAGAGGATGATGTTGCGAATTTGAGCATAGAGTTCTAAAGAAGGAAGTAGCAAGCCTGTAAATGTGAAAAAAAGGCCAAGAAAAAAAAGTCCGATTAATACATATTTCACACCTAATAAAGAAAAAGTTGTGCAAAGTAGGAAACAATCAAACATGAAGCAACCCACCATCAATAAGGCATGCAAGAAGGAATTAAGAGAGAGAGCTTGTAGAGATATAGCTCGATGGATGTATAATGCAGCAATTCCTTTTAATGCCGTTAATTATCCAAGTTTTGAGGTGATGATTGAATCAATTGGACAATATGGTATTGGCATGAAACCACCTAGTTACCATGAGGTGTGAGTTCCCTTTTTAAATAAGGAAGTTTCGGATGTGAAACTTGCAATGAACTCTTATGAAGAGGAATGGACGAAATATGGTTGTTCTATAATGTCATATGGTTGGACTGATAAGAAGAATAGAATTTTGATAAATTTTTTAGTAAATTCTCCCAAGGAAACAGTTTTTCTTGAATCTGTTGATGCTTCTGAATATTCAAAGACGGAAAAAAAATGTTTGAATTACTTGATGGTCTAGTAGAATATGTTTGGGAAAAAAATGTTGTTCAGGTTGTCAAAGACAATGCTGCTTCTAATGTGCTTGCAGGTAAGAAATTCTTACCTAATTCTTTATTTTTCAAATTTATGATTGCATTTGTAATGCTAATGCTAATAATGTCTTATATACTAATCATAGTCATGTTTTAAAATTGATAGGAAAATTATTAAAAGCAAAAAGACCGCATTTGTATTAGACTTCATGTGCTGCTCATTGTCTTAGTCTTATGTTGGAGGATATAGGGAAGATATCTAGTGTTCATAGGACATTAAAAAGGGCTGTGAGTTTGAATTCCTATATTTATATTCGACCGGGGGTGGTGAACATGCTAAGGCAATTCACTGGACATAAAAAGCTTGTTAGACCAAGTGTCACAAGATTTGCTACTGCTTTTTTCACGCTTCAACGCATACATAAATTGAAACATCATTTGAGAAAGATGTTTACTTCTGAGGATTGAACAACAAGTGGTCAAAAGAGTCGTTTGGGAAAAGAGTAGCTAGTATTATTATGATGACTAGATTTTGAACCAGCGTTGTGTATATTTTGAAGTTATTTGGTCCTCTAGTTCGTGTGCTCAGATTGGTTGATGGTGAGAAAAAACCAACAATGGGTTATATTTATGAAACTATGGATAAGGCTAAAGAAGCAATTGCAAAATCCTTCAATGAAAATGAAGAGAAGTATAAGAAAGCCTTTAAAATTATAGATAATAGATGGGAATGTCAACTCCATCGACCTTTACATGCAGCCGGACATTATTTGAATTCTGAATTTTTCTACTCAGACAATGATATATATGATGATGTAGAAGTTATGAAGGATCTATATGCAGCTTTAGAAAGGTTGGTTGTAAGCCATGAACAGCAACACAAAATTATTGAACAATTCACTATGTATCGAAATGCAGAAAATATATTTGGAACTTCTTTAACTATAAGGCATAGAAAAACAAAATCTCCAGGTTAATAAATTTTAAACTTGAGTGATTTATTACATATTGATTGACATTTACTAGAGTATCAATCTAACACTCATGCATTTAATCTACTATTAACAGCTGAGTGGTGGATATCTTATGGATCTTCAATTCCACAATTGAAAAAATTTGCTGTGAAAGTTCTTAATCTTACTTGTAGTGCATCTGGCTGTGAGCGTAATTAGAGCATTTTTGAACATGTAAGTGATTAATGTTTAATTTTTGCTACTTCTTTTTATATACTTATTTGGTAGAGTAGGTAATTAATAATTTGTTGCATAACAAAATGACATTTATTAGCATTAATGTATTTCAGGTTCATAGCAAAAAGAGAAATAGGCTTGCTCAACAAAAATTGAATGATTTGGTGTTTGTGAAGTATAATCGAGCTTTGAAGCGTCGATATGATGATGCTAATGAATGGTTGATGGGGTAGACTAAATAAAGAAGCAGAAAAAGATAATGAACTTGTGTTTAAAGATGATGATTTAACGTGGAGTGCAGTTGCTAGAGCAACTAGAGTTGAAGAGAATGCCTATAACACTAGAGTAGGAGGGGGAGAAAAGGAAGGAGGAGGAGCAAAAAGCAAAAATGTCATGTATGCATCTACTCCAAATGCTAGGCCTAAAAATAAGGGAAAAACATCATCTTCTAACTTGAGAGGAGGCAAGACTCCTCTTATACTTAGAGATAATGATGAAGAAGAGATTGATTTTGAAGATTATAATGAAGAGGATGAATAAGAGAACCTTGAAGATGAATATTATGATGATGATGGTGGTGGTGATGATGATGATAATATTGATATAGATTAGTCATTAGTTATTATTTTAATTTAATCTATTTAGATTTTAATAGACTCAGAATTATGTTGAGAATTTTAAAACTTTTATTTGGCTATTTTTGAACTTCAAAATTAAGAATATTGCTAAATTTTTTATGGTTTATGACTTTTTTTTTATGTTATTGGTATTAGAATATTTAAATATTTTATTTTATAAATATGAATAATTAAAATATTTTTGAAAATATTTTTTTATTTATATTGCTCCTCACGTCGCTCAGGCGCGTGCCTGTGCCTAGTGCCTTAAGCCTAGGCTCCAGGACCCCTTTGCACCTTTAATAACTATGATAAAAAGTTTACTAGCACATACCAATATCCAATGCATTGATTGACTTCTAAATTGATTTGAAGATTGTGGTTTATTAGGTCCCTAGATTAAACATCTAGCTGAGGCTATGCTTGTTTGATAATGAAGATCATTAATATTTTCTATTTAAGTAATCAACATTAATTGATCAATCAAACTCCTATATATCGATGTAGATATTAAAAATAACATTTCAACATATTACAACACATTGTAGATTAACACTAATGTGAAACAAGTTTCTATACAAGCATTGAAAACAAAGGTGGATCCACGGCAAGGCAAGGGGGGGCACGTTTAAAAATATTTTAATATAAAATTACTATTTAGTCCTTATAATTTTTAAAATTAATAAAATAATCATTTTATTTTAAAAAAGATAATTTTTAGTTCCTAATAAAGTATTATTTAATCATATATTCTTCCATTTTTTCTTTTTTGACCATTTAATTTTTAAAATTTTTTAAGATAAATTACTATTCAATTCCTGAAATTTATTAAAATTAATAAAATAGTCCTGTAATTTTGAAAACTAATTTTTTAGTCCATAATTCATAGTGTTTCTTCCTAAAATTTTTACTTTTTTCCCTAAATGTGAGTGGGTGCCTCCCTTTCCAAAAATCTTGCGTCCGCCCCTAACTGGAAATGAATCAAGAAAACCAAGAAGACTAAGTTAACCAAGAAGACTAAGTTTGCGTATCATCTATGAAGTCTGTTGGATTTTGAAGTGCTGAGAGATCTCACAAACACTCACAGCACACACAACAAATGCACAAAATACAGGTTCTATATCTGAACCTCTCAGGGTAAGCATATCATGAGAAATCTCACAAACACTCACAGCACACACAATAAATGCACAAAATGCAGGTTCTATATCTGAACCTCTCAGGGGCAGCATACAATTGATAGCTTTAGTGCTTATATGGCTCTCAGTTGCATGTGATCTAAGTACAAAAGGGTCTTCTAACCATGCCTATCTTTTACATCAAGACCATACTCAGCTTTATGTCCATATCTAAGCCACAGTTGGACAATTCTAACCCTAAAACTCAGCCATAGACCCACTAGCAGTCCTCCCATTACAAAAAGCTTCAACAACAAACTAAAAGTATTGAAAATACAAATTTCCCACCAAAATACAAAGTAACTAGAGAATATCTAAACAAAAATCTCAAAACAAAATTGAAATTGAGATGGAGAGATGGAGAGTGAAGACACCTGATTCAAAAGAAACTACTGGAGATATTCTAGTTTTCTTTTCCAATATCACAGATCAAAACACCTAAAAACAATGATAAGTGTAGTTTAAAAAATTAATCTAATTTTACAAATAACAAAAAATAAAATAAAATAAAATTAGAAAGAGCTCCAAGTATATAAAAACAAAAGACATGTACCTGGTCATCGATCGCCGATCATTGTCATCGGTCATAACTGTGAAGGAATCACACCCGTGAAGCCGTTGTCATTGATCGCCGGAATAACAAGTAACAATTATATTATAAATCAGAAGTGTAAGAAAATTAAAGCGACCGGAAAAGTGAAGAGAAATACGAGAGGCGGCTGACCAACGAAAATTAAAAAGAGATGAACTGGGTTCGCCTATATTTCAATCCACAAAACTACGTCGTTGCTTTAGTTTTCTTTCTTTTATTTTTTGTTTTTTTGCTCTTAAGGGTTCGTATAGGAATTGTACGAGGGACGTGATTTTGTTTGGTGTTTTTTGTCAAATAAAAAGAAAAGATATAAATCTATTTAAAATTTTTTAGCTCATCTAAAATAAATAAATTAAAAATATGAAATTTATTTATAAATCAATTATAACTAGAATTCATTTTCTCAGGTTTGAAATAATAAAATTCAGCATAAATTATTATTTCATCATTGAAATTTGACTTGATTAATAAGCGGGCCAAACAATTTAAATAATTTTTTATTTTTGTTTTCATTAAATTAATTTTATCAATTTTTTTTTAAATTTTGTTAGAAATATTAAAAATTATTAAAAAATAAAAAAAATATTATCAATAAGCAAAATTAAAGTTCATTTTACTGATCTTTGAATAAAATGTTATATTCTCCTCGAATGTGTTAGTTGTGTTAGTTAAAGTAACAAACTCTTCATTTATAATGTCTTGAAAATTGGTCAAGACCATTCTTCTTTATCAGTTACTGACTTGACAACTTCTCCATTCTCATCCTTATCAGTTACTAATCCCTTGAATGAATTTTTGACTTCAAATTCTAGCTTTTTGATAGGTAGCTTATCAGTAAAAATATCAAATACAAAATATATTTTGTCATTAAATTTTCACGGTTTAGAAAATCAAATGTAAATTCTCACATGTCCTTATTTCATAAACCAATCATTAAGGTAATTTCCTTTCTTTGTTTTGTCTTTTTCCTTAATGGGCTCATAAGCCCATAAGTAGTAATTACATCCTTAATTCAAGCAATTGAGGAACTTATTAATTGTTGCACCCTAAGCCCATTCCAGGATTGAAATTCATTTTTTTTATGATTTCAGACACTTTTAAATCATTACCAATCATCAGTAATCATAGCAAATTGGAAGCTAGTCATATAAGGCAACAAGTCAAGATCAATATTGATCATGCTAACTTCCTTTTCAGGTGCATCACATATACATCTTGTCACTATCTTTCCTTTGTGTGGAATTTTAATCTTTTGATACAAAGTGGAAGGTACTCTTCCCAAAACATGAAATCAAGGTTGTCCTAATAACAAAGCAAATGGTAGTGGAATATCAATACTATAAATTCCACAATTGACTCAAATAGGCCCAACTTTCACAATTGCCTTGAAGACATCATTGACTATTCGCTTAGAATTATCATAGGCACTGTAATATACTGGAAGACTGTAGGGACTCAAGTAGACCATAGCAGTAAATATTAAGTTAATTGAAAAATAAATAGATCAGAATGGTTTAAGAAAGTATAAGAAAAAAATATTCAATGAGAATTTTTACCAAAAAATTTTAAGAGTGAAAATAAGTAATGTTATCGGTAATCAAATTTTTATAATATTTTTAAAAGGCTCTTTATATAAATTGATTGAGAATATTTTTAATTAAAATCTTGAATTATCAAGGAAAAATAATTTGATGATTAATATGAGATTAAAAAGGCAAATGGATAGTAAAGAAAAAATGAAGTCATGAGAAAATTTTGTTTTAGAAATAATGATTGGTACCTGACTCTTAATTAATTTTGGACAGTCATTTTATTCAAATTATCTTTTGCTAGAATTAAATTAGATGGATTATGGACTAAATTGGAGTGAATATGGTATTATAAGTGATTGGAGATGGAAATGAAAAAGAAGTAAAGTTAAGGAAAGTTAAAGTTACGGTTTTTGAAGTTTTTATCATAATATGTCCGGAATAAAAACTCTACAGCTATTGAGATTGATTAATTAAATTAAATTGAGGTATAATAAGAAATGTAAGGTTTCATAGGACATAAATGGAAGGAATTTAAGGACTTAATTGAAAAAATTTTAAAGAATTGTGGTCACAAATATAAATAAGGAAAATTTTTTAGTCAAAGTATAATTATCTAAAGTTATGGGACCCACCAAGTCAAAGTTCATTTTAACCCATAAAATCTAGAATTCTCTAAGAAAAAATCCTAGGAGTGGCCGGCCCACATGCTTAAATTAAGGAATATTTTATACAAGATATTTATACCATTTAATCCTTTATTCCATGGAAATTTGCCAAGTAATCTAAAATCTAGAATCTTCTCCATATTTCAACATTTCTATTAGCTTAGTATAAATAGGAAGGAGATGGATAGCCAATTGAACATTTGATGGTTGAACTATCCATGACAGAGCCTTCAAAAATATTTTCCCAAATTCCTTTCCATAGAAACTAAATATTTGAGTAAGGAAATGTTAGATAAGAAAAATTATCAAGGAAAAATTTATGAATTTGCTATTTTTGGAAGAGAAAGGTAGAGAGGCTTCATCTAAGGTAAGATTATTAACTTGATTATTTAATTTATAAGTGTTATAGTTAGAATAGTTAATGAATTGAATTAATTGAATTATGTAATCAATGGAATATGAAAGAAGTTAAAGGATGAATTAGAGTTTTAAACAATTCTGAAAACAGTTTAGAACAAAAATTTGTAGTTCAAATTTCATGAATTTAATTGAAGAATTGAGAAAGTTCAAAACATAAAAGTTGTAGTTTTAGGTCTTAAATACAAGACTGTAAAATATTTTTGTCAAATTCAAAGTGGAGAGGGAGATATTAGGTTATTAGTAAAACTGACTGGAATATAAAGTTAACTAAAAAGACCACTGTATTTTAATAATATGAGAATCTTAAAGGTATAATTTGTTTAAAGGTTAAACATGAAAGTTGAAGGTTTATATGTCATTTAAATTTCTATAAAAAGGGTTTAGAAAAATTCAATAGGAACTGAGAGATATTAGACAATAAGCGTAACTGACCTGGACTGATAGAGTTACAAGAAAGGGTTATTGAATTTGGTTGATATAAGGACCTTAGAATATGAATTAGGAGCACGGATTGAGTTATAGGTATAGAAATAGAGTCTGCCCGGATATAAGTTACAAAATAGTGGGTTTAACATTAAAAGTTTACTAATAATTGTAAAGTTATAAGAATTGCCTAAAATTTGAATATGTTATAGTTTTATATGTCTAATTTAAGTAGAAAAAAGAATCACAACAATTGGATAAGTATAACATGAGTTATATGCATAATGGTCTAGACTGCCACGATGAGAAAATTGAATAAAGACTTATAAGATATAACTCTAAGTTTAAGAAATATGAGAAATTTAATGAAACTAAAGTTAAGATTAACCTAAGGTATGTGAATAAGTCTTAATTTTATATTTAATTGATATGTAGATTCAAAGGATGGAGATGATATAAGTGTGGGTTATAAGTAAAGGAAAAGAAGAAAGAAGTAAAGTGAATAGTTAAAGTTACTAAATGAAGTGAGTTACTTATACATCTTCTACTCATGTTCATTGTCTTAATGTGATCTATTGTAATCATATGTGATTGATCTTCATTTGACCGAATGCCTTCTTGATCATTGGCCATGATTGTTCTCTAAAGTTTCGAACCTAAATTGATCTACTTCCATTGATTTGCGATGGAAATCGAATTGCCTATTGAATTGTTTCCATTGAGTATTTGCTTTGTGAAATCGAGCCTTATTGAATTTGTTCTATAAGCCCTAAAGTAATGTACACTAAATAATAACCAAATGCAATATTGAATATTTTTGAATGACCACCGTTGCACCTGACTAATTCTTGAATATCCTATTCATTGTTGTATTGTTTATGGAATTGATACCATGTTTAATGAACTATAGTGTCCTTGACTGACCAATGAGTAACCACTGAAAGTGTATTGTACTATACTATTACCAATGATTACTAGATACTGCTAATGAACTAATATTGAAGCCTATTAGCTTATCGCTTATGTGGACTTGACAAAGCTACCACACTGACAGGGTAATGGATAAGTACTGTCGCTATTGTGCACAATGAACTCTTTATATTATTTATCCTAGCTAGGAAAGGACTTGTCCTAGCTATAAGGTTTGGTCTGCCTTATGTAATCTACTGATATTGTTATACTAATACACTATTCCTTGGCCCCTTTATTTGTCATTTTCATATGCTTACATGTATATATGTGTTATTGTTACCAAATTGTTCAGCGATATCATTCTTTGATATCCATTGCTTTTACATGTGAACATGATACCAAGAACTTGACCACTCAATGTTATTCATTATTGATACCCATTCCTTTCACCATGGCATTTGATGTGCAAAGTGCTGATTTCTAAATATAACATTGACACCTCTTTTACCTGTTCTTCTTATTCATTGTTATTTACTTAACTTGATAATCTTATTATTTCACTCTTTCATTGTTGCCCACCTAATTCTTGTTCAATGATACCATTTTATTTTTGTCCATTGCCTTTACTTATGAATATGATACCGTAAACTCGGCTACCCAAAGTTATTCATTATTGTTGTCCATTTCTTCCACCCATGATATTTGATGTACAAATTGTTCTCCTATGAAATGTGAACATTGATAACCCTTTTATTTATTCTCATTAGTCATTGTTACTTTCCTATTTTGATAACCTTTCCATTTACTCCTCCATTGCTACCCATTTAATGTATAGGTTTAATGATGTATAATTAGCTCACTGAGTATTGTTATACTCATCTTATAGTTATTTATTATTTTATAGAAAAATATAGTAGAAGCTGCATTCCAAGTCACTTCTTCCTCCAACTTGGGATATCAAATAGTCTATGGTAATTGTTACATCTTGTGAAATCAAAAGATAAACTCTTTAGAGCTCCAAGGTACTGTATATAAATAAGTTAATAATAAAATACTATATATAAATTAAATTATTTAATATGTTATAAACCTGACGAGGTTTAGAAACGGTAAAAATGA
This sequence comes from Aleurites moluccanus, assembly GCA_948193065.1. Taxonomy (NCBI): domain Eukaryota; kingdom Viridiplantae; phylum Streptophyta; class Magnoliopsida; order Malpighiales; family Euphorbiaceae; genus Aleurites; species Aleurites moluccanus. The sequence continues at coordinate 16,120 of CANXYC010335310.1, read as the reverse complement.
ATAAAATGACATGATAAACCTAAAGTTAATAAGATAACTGCCATGTGAATATGATTGAAAAGAAATGCATAAGATGTGAATGAGTTATTAAAGTAAAGCTTACAGAAATGCAATGTATATATCATTAAATTGTGAAGTTGAGGGTATAAAGATGATGAAATTTTAGAAGTATATTTTGCTATGTTGATTATATAAATTGATGAATGAACAATTAGATATGCCATGATTAACGGGTTCTATGGGTATCTGGTGATCTTAGGTTTATCCGTGCCCTAGAACCGTCATGTTCCAAAAGTGGGACGTGACAAGCACTTATAACCATTTCATAATTGTCACGCCCGAACCCGAAGGTATATGACTGGCACTAGGTAAGCATAAGACTTCAAAAACCCTGTAGTAACTTGACTAAACACTAAATGATAAAAACTAACAAAGGATAATTATAACTGTCAATAAATCAATGCCATGGCCCACCTGTTAAGCATAATCTGAATACTAAACAAATTACTGCCCATCAAGCTACCATATCCATCATATCAAAATAAATATCATATAAAAATAATTATGCTTACATGTTGCCAATCAAACAAGAAAGCCTAGTTATCACTGAATAAACAACTCAAACTTTCCAATCAATCTAATAGGACAACAAAACCAATATAAAATAATAATGTAGAGCTCTATATTAAAAATATATAATAAAATAAAATACACAACCTTCACTACCGGAGAAAAATGGTAAGAACGACTCGACAATAATTCAATTTCTAACTCACCTGCAAACTGAGAAAAATAAATTGAACATGAGTGAGCGTTCAACTTATTAAATGATACTATCTAATATACTTACCTAGTGCCATCTAATTATTCTATCAGTGAATTACTCATGCAAACAACAAATAATCACATAACCAAACATGGATGTGAATTAGTCAATAGGAGCCATACTAAATCATAATGTGGAGAGCTAATCCTTATGTCTGACTCTCTCAATCCAATACTGTCTCTTAATCCAATCTATAGGGTTCCATTGTCATGACCATAGCCAAGCAGCGCTATCACGTCCCGAATTTGAAATGCGACGGTCCTACACTTGTAGAACCCAGTATCACAGACAATCATCAATTATTATCAATTTATTATTCCATTACTTAGTTACTATTCATTTTGGCATTCTATAATCTGTCTGTAATTCTTACTGCAAGTGGTTGTAACAATCATCATCTCATGCCATAACATAAATTATACTCCATATTATGCCATACATACATAAATATGATCTAACTATGCCATTACACAATCCATGGAGCAACTACAAAATATATACAAAACACAGTGTTAAATATAATTACACTGTCTCAACTGATACTGCATGAATCTACAAGAAACCAAAAGTTAGGATTTCTGCCTCCTACCCTATACTTGGAAAGGAAAACAATGAAAGAGTGAGCATATAAGATACTTAGTGAATCTAATATACATTGATCATAACTAAGGATTGAAACATCAATAGATGATAGGCAAATGAACAATAATAATCAGTTTGTTTGAGAATGGTAGAGCATAGTATCAAATTACAGTAGATGACTGTAGAAGTAATAATCAAGTCAATGGAAAATATATCACATAGATTTATGCCTCTTACTCTATCCAATAATTTATGTTTTTTCACTTATTCATCTCTTTTTCTTTCCTCCTTTCATTTTTGTTTTGTCCCTTTCTCTTTTGTCCTTGCGTCAGATTAGCTAGTTTTAAAACTAGCCAATCATTGTTCACCCAATCTGACTTTTTTAATTTTTTAAATAATAATAATAATAATACAATATAAATATAATTTAAATAAAAAAAATAATCAAAGGGAATGGAGTGGCCTAGCAATAAGGCCAACTCCTCCATCCCTCTAATCCCATGATTGAATCCTGCAAATAATCATTCTTTATTTCTTTTTTTTTTATTATTATTAATAACAAAACTATTCGTATATTAGCGAAATAAAGATAGTAACTTAAGTGGTAAAGCACATATCTCCACCCTTTAAGTTAAGGGTTTAAACCACCACAAAGTTCAAATATATACATTAATTTCTAAATTTTTAAAAATTCATAAAATATTCATTTTAACTTTGAAAATTATAAATAAATAGTAATTAGAATCCTTATAAAATATTTTTTATTTTGACATATTAAAATTTTAAATAACTCCATACCAATTGAGTATAATTTATTTAACTAAATAAGTAAGTATAAAAATTAAATTATTAAACAATACATAATAATTAAAATTAAAATCAATTTTGAAAAATATATTTTCCTTTACTTTAAATATTTATTTCTTTAAAATATAATAAATCCTAAAGATATTTTTATATTCATAACTTTAATTAAATATTCATAAAATAATTATTATTTATCAATAAAATATGATTTTAAAAAATATTTAAAAAATATAGGTGTTACAATATTCTTTCAGATGGATGACTTATCATCAACCATCATATAAGAAGTTTGCTTCCCTCTCAATTATACTGTAATGAGCAAAGGCCAAATATTTTTTTCTCCCTTCCAAAGGCAAATCATCATCATTGCAAGTGATTGTGTCTTCTCTTTGCTTTCATCACTGCAAGTGATTGTGTCTTCTTTTCGCTTTCATCACTGTAAGTGATTGTGTCTTCTCTTTGCTTTTATCACTATAAGTGATTGTGTTTTCTCTTTGCTTTCATTATCACCGAACTTCAAAATGTGCACCATTTCTTCTAGCATTGTTGAGGTTGAAATGGTAGTGCTAGATAGAGCTTCTAGCATAGCTTTCTTATTTTTTTTTTTATGATATAAGCAATTCTCATATGCTAATGCTAACTTGAATATTCTTAAGCTACTTTAAGATGGTGTTATCTTCCACTTTCTTATCACTTTCAGCCTTATCTCCCTCGTGAACCTTTTCCTTCTCACCATCTTTCTTTTCATATGGTTGGTAAAATCAGTCGCTTCTATTTACATAGTTTACCACTTCTTCATCATCATTCCAAAAGTCCCCATTCTCACTGTCCTCATCATCACTATCCCAAAAGCTAGTCATTGCAACCAATTGGTTGTATCCAGAATGTCCATCAATAAAAATGTTGCCATCATTAAACGAGTTCAAAAATTGCTCAATGCTTAGGCTAAATCCTATTATTTATACATTGTTTGGTGGAGGTACAACTCTATGGTTGGGTAAGGGGTTATTTTTGGTACTAGGTTCTTCTTTTTTTAGGTCAGGCAATTTCTTACTATCAATGAGGTCTTGGATTTCATGTCTAAGTCTTCTACATTAATCGGTATGATGTCTAGTAGTTTGTGGAATTAGCAATATACATGTGGTTGAAATTGGGTGGCAAAGGATTGATGAGTAAGGGTTTTGGGTCTAAAGGTTGCAAAAGGACTCTAGAAAGTCTAAAAATGTAAATATTGGACTTGGATGTTTTTTGGGTAAGAAATCCTAATTTTGATAATGTGTTGAAATAATGTGTATAGGTGAGCTAAGAATTTTGAGGTGTTTATTACAAGTTATAAGTGATTTGAACTTCATTGAAAGGATTATTGCAATTGAGGTGAGTTATGAATTATGATATTGCATGGTAAGCTACCATACTTGAATTTTCTTACCTCTAAGTGGTAAATGTTCCCTTCTAAATGCTACTCATCTCCTACTCTATAATATGATAAAAAGGTTTATCACGCCTTGTATCATGCTGCAAGAAAGGAGGAAGTCTCAAATCAAGTCAATCACTCCAATGTCTGTCTATTAATATAATTGCTAAACACACACACACACACACACAAACATATATACACTGTTATTTCATGATCTCTTTCTTTTATATTAATGTTGCTTGACATTTCCTTATAATTAGTCTATATTTTATTATTAACGAGTTTTGTCATTTCTTCTTAGAATCAAGCTCCTCATTTGAACTTATTGTTCCATTTATATTGAAATCAATGTGAACCTTGTTTATTATTGTTGAAAGACCACTTGGATCTTTTTATTTTTACTATATCTACCTAGCTTTACTGAACTATAGATCGTGTGTATAATAGAATGACTATTCCAATGAGGGATAAATCATTAGACTTTATATTCCAGTGATTCAACTGATAGAGTCTAAGTTATTAATGTCTTACCTAGGGATGACAATGATACCCTAGGTGTGTACCTGTGCAAACACATGTATATGAATATGGGGAGTGTAGAATCCAACTACTATTCATTGTTATTATCATTTTTTCATGTACTGATTAATTGGTATCATTTCTTATAGGCACCCTATTACTGTTATTGACCCTACTGAATCTTTATTGTTATATATGTGTAATTGATATGTGATTATTGATATAGTACACTGAAACACCATGCATTATCATATTCATAATTTATTGGGTTGAACGCTCACCCCCTCTTTACATGTTTTTCTAGGGATGAATTTGAGAACTTTGAGGATGAGGATCAATCTCCTTGAATCATTATTCCCAAGAAGCTACTATATGCATAACTTTGATTATTTCTTTGTGTGGTAATTATTGTAATTATTATAGATACTTGTTTTGTAAATTTGCTCTATAGTATTGAATGGTTAATGGATTGAGACTAGATGTTATATTTTAAGGATGTATGGAGCAATATTTACAGTATTAATGTTGATGGAATATGATTAAATGTATGATGGACATAGATATTGCATAATGTATGTGATCCAGAGTTAGTATTCTAGCATGGGCTCTAAGGGTGTTTAATGGCCTCAAGCCTTTTTATGCCCTAAGACCGTCACATCATTGGTTTTGGAGTGTGACATTCAAAGACTTGCTTGGATATGTTTTGATAGATTAAACTTCTTAAGTCTTCTCATATTGAGGCTTCATATAGTTTCTTGATGTTTGAGAATGCCTCTATGATTAAGATCTCCAAACTTCTCAAATATTTCTTTAGTCGACATAAATAACTTGAATTGTTTTGATATTTTACCTATAATCTGCAACTTTAGATAAGCATAAAGCATAATAATTTAATTTTTATATGAGTTTTAGTAATCATCAAAATCAAATATAGAAAATTAATGGACTGGACATAAGTATTATTATATGTTTTTTGAATTCAAATATGGGTTAAATCCTAGTTAAATTTTGACTCCTATTAGGATTATGATAGGAAAATCCTAATTAGATTCCTATATAAATATAAGTTATGACATCTCTTTTTTATTTATGTGATACATAATCTCAGTGGCGGAGTCAAAACCCTGGAGTTTTAATGGTACCCACCTTATTACATTTTTTAATATAAAAAATTAAAAAATTAAAGTACATTAAAAAATTAAATTGATAGGATGTATAAACAAACAAATAATTCATGATTCAATTTTTGTATAAGTACATGAATTCCAAAACTGATAAATAGAAAACAAATAATCTAATTCTTATCCAATATTAGGTCCTCCCATATTAAATATTCAACCAAAAATCATTATTATAATAGCAATACCAAAAACTTGATAAATTATATAGAAGAAAATATGCATGAAATTTAGCTCTTATTGGGATCGAGGAGCCTACTTAATTGCAAGATCAACATAATGGGCCTCAGTGAGGGACACACTCATTGGCTTGACACCATACTCCAACCTAAAACCTTATGGCATTAGGTTTATGGATCCTTCTAATATATATGTCCTTCCTTAATCCCACATATTTCTAATATGGGGTTCACACACTTGAAATCAAATCCTAACAATCTCCCCTCAAGTGTAAACTTTCATATTGGGTTTGGGCTCTCCCTTGAGCGAAAGTCTTAAGTATTTATGATAAAGAGTCTTAATACTTCAACAGTTGGAGCACATCAGGAGTCACAACTTGCTCTTTCATTTAGAGGATGCAACCCATGAGGCTTGAACATTGTACAATACTTGTCCTTGCTGAGCCAATGACTCTAATACCACTTGTTGGGATTGGGGAGCCATACTAGGAGTCGATAACTCGATCTTTCACATAGAGGGTGCAATCCACATGACCTGAACACCACACAATACTTGTCCCTGCTGAACCAACGACTCTGATATCACTAGTTAGGATTAGAGAGCCCATTTAATTGGGAGATCATCATAATGGGCCTTAAGGTTTTGGGTTGGGATGTGGTGTCAAGCCTATAAGTATGTCCCTCACCAAGACCCATTATGATGATCTCCTAATTAAGTAGGCTCTTCGATACCAACAACTTTAATAATGAAAATCTAAATAATTTATAAAACTATTAGTTACCTATTACCAATTGGAGATAATTAAGATTAGAGAAGGACTTGAGTTGATTTAGCAAAAGATTAAATTCACTTAAAATTTAAGAAAGAATTTAGTTGTAATTGAAAAAAAAGAAGAAACAAGAATAAAAGGAGAAAAATAAAACTTTAAAAAAGAAGATAAAATAATGAAACATGAGTTGAGAGGGGGGAAGGAACAAAGACAAACAAAGAAAAAAAAATGATCATTGATGGGTAGGTCGGTTGGATTTTATTTGACTTGTATTTAATAATCACATGGTTGCTAATGGCTGCAGACTACCCATTTATATTTGTTTTGTGAAGGCTTGAATAATGAGCTTTTTTTTTATATTTAAGTGTATTTAATTAGTGGGTTGACCATTTATATTTATTGGTGAATTTAATTAATAGGTGTTATAACATTAATTTTTATGGGTTTAGGAGAGATTTCACGACCCATTTCCGGATCGCGACGGTCCTAGGATGCAGGAGATGCCAATGGCGACCGGTACCCATAGAACCCAATATCACATGCATAATCTATAAACATCAATTTACTTAGTTACTATTCATTCTGTAATTCTGTAAATTGTCTGTAATTATGCTGTTGGCTGTAATATCCATCATCACATATCATATTAATACTCATATATTATATAATATCATACAAACATATTCATATTCTAACTATCCCATACATACCCCATGGAGCAACTAGATTATGAACACCAAAAATATAGTATTTAAAATAATTACATCGATAACCAGAACTGCAGGAATCCACAGAGAGTCTGAAATGAGGATTCTGCTATCTACTCAACACCTGAAATGGGAGACAAATGAAAAGAGTGAGTATATAAGATACTCAGTGAATCTAATATGCATCGCCAATGAATATGGTTTGGATCAATCACAAATGGTAACAGAAGAAACAATGATGTCCATATAATCATTTTACATAATCAATAATAGGTGATGATATAATGGTCAATAGTCATATCAAAGTATGGTATAATATGGAAAGACAGATAAAAGGGCCAGAACAGTAGGGAATATATGTAAACATACAATCATCTTATATCAGTATCAGTAAGCATAAGACTGATCAGGTCTTATGGCTAGGACCAGAACCCTTCCCAGCTAGGGGTATTAGTAATCAATATGCACATTGCCGACAATATGTACCCACTACCCTGTCAGAGTGGCAACTCTGTCAAACCATATTAGGGTCAATACAAAAGTTAAATATATCATTAGATACCATTATGCAACAATGATATCACCAATAGCAACTATCTCAATATCAGTCATTTCAAGTAGCAATTGGATCAAAGGAATAAGAATAAGCAATAGTTATGCAATGGTAAATGGTTTGGTAAACAACAAAGGTATGGAACAAAGATAGGTTATACATTGGCAAATGGTAGGCACAATTGGCATGTCAACGTTGCTGGCGACAATGACATTCAAATTGGTAGGCTTATGGATGAAGGAATGGTAGGCGAATGGCAAAACAACTAGGCATTTCATCAAACACACGATGGGCATAATAGGGTAAGCCTTTAGGTTAGGTTTTGGTGCAAAGTTGGCATGCCCAATTCATCCAACAACAAGCTCACATTGTAGGCAACACAATAGGTAATAAATATATAATATTAAACAACATTTAAGGAATCAAATTGGCTTAGGAATATAAAGGAAAAAAATGAAAAATTCAAGTCAAAGAATAGTAAAGGCCATTCGACCAAAATGAAGATTTCACAAATGGTTTCCAATTTCAATTTCAATGCATTAGACATGTTAAATGATGCATATAAGACTCACCAAACACTCCAAATTGCTTAGGAAAATTGATTTCCTACCAAAAGCTTCAAAGGAGGAAATAAGCACAACTTGTAAAATCTTGATTTTCTACATCAAACCAATCACAAATTAATCATCTATTAGCCTCCAATTAATATATTCAAAGCTTAAATAACATAAACTAACACTAATTCATAAAGCTAAATCATACAACTTCCATTAGGGTTTAAAAATTAGGGAAAATAATTCAAATGCATCAATTGATGCAATCAACCACCATGCCCATCTAATTCGACCTCTAAATCATCTAAATAAGCAATAAAATCAAACAAACTAACTAGTTACCTTGCATGGAGATTCCACCTGAATTGGTCCTTCAATGGATCCTAGGTTTCCTTTGTGATTTCAAGCAAATCAATGATGGAGAATGGAAGAACAATGTTTGCTTTCAAGTTTTCTTTAGATTTCCTTAAGAAATTTGGTTGGAAAATGAAGAAGAAATGGAGGAAGAAGCAAGGAAATGGTTCATCCAATTCAAGAAAGAAGAAGAAGAAGGCAAAAATTGACTAAGGAATTCCTTATATATTAATCTAAAATGACAAATTCCATGTTGGTCCTTAAACATTTAAGTATTCATACTTTGACCCCAACTTCTTTTGTAATTTATTCTGACAATTCTGTTGAGAATTGGATTTCAAAGTGGGAATCAAAAGGCTTATTTTTATTTATACTTATTTATAAAAATAATTTCAGAGTCATTCTGAAACCCAGACAAACCAATTTCTACTATTCCCCTCGAAGTTCCATTTATTTATGATTTTGCCATTAGTTACTTTTTGAGTGTTCCTAAATGTTTTTCTCCACTTTCTTTTTACCATAATTACACATGCATTTATGTGATCCTTTACCCCTAGTCAGAATAAAAAATTCAACTGTTGTCCGGACTGCTATTTTCTCGGCAGTGTTTCCAACACTGACGATTTCCGAAAAAGTTTTGCTTATGCTTTTTAACTGTGTCTCTAAAATTATTTCCCATCATTTCAATACTTTCAAACCATAAACTGAGAATTAAATCATACATATAAGATATGATTTCCTAGGGTATTACAAGAGAGCACTCAAATAAATCTAGAGAGTCACAAATTGGCATGTATAAATATATATATAAATTTTTTTTAATCTTATATATGGCTCTGCCACTGCATAATCTTTATACATTAAGTGCTTATATAATAAAAAAGGATGAACCTGGTCATTCTACAGACACAAGAGTATGAACTAGTCATTCCACGGACATATGTGCATGGTTGATTATACTATTATTTCAGATTGATTAATTAGGATTGTTTATATAAGGAGTATCTAAATAAATATAAGTTTATTTAATTACTACAATATTTATGATTTCAATTTATACATACATATATTGAGCTAGTAAAATCTAATAAGAACTCCCAAGTCCTAAATACCAATAAATATTTCTTTTCGAGAAATATAATAAAGGACATTAAAAAGTGATATAAGTAAATACAATATGTGCAGGTGTAAACACTGAATTTTGATACACTTTGAGTCCGAGCCAAAACCCAATAACGAGACATTAAGTACTGAGATGCTTGATAATGTTAATTGTCAAAGTTTTTTTTTTTACTTTTTTGGATCGATGTGATTGCTAGAATTTTGGAGTTAGCAATTTGATGATCCGAGTTAATATTTTAATAAAAAGAGTTAAAATATTTTTTAAAATCATTTTGGATAGTTTTGGGCCAAGTTTAGAGGTTCAGATATGAAAACGAGCATGCAGGAGGCCTACGGGCCTGTATGCTGTAAAGTCGATAGGCCTTGTTGGCCCAAGACCGCCCAGCCTTACTTGGGAGCATACAGGGCTACTTGGCCTACACCCCTAGGCACAAAGCGGCGGGTTGCTCCGAGCCTGTGCCACTACTCCATGGTGCTTTTTTTTTCTCCTTATTTTGTCCTCCCAAGCATATTTTAGTGCCTAATTAGCATTTAAATTTTGTTCTTTTTTAGTATTTTTATTAAAAAGGGAGTAGAAAACTTGCATGTACTTTGCTTGCAAGTAATTCAAAGCTATTTAGGAAGTGTTTAGTTATTTTAATTAGGAATTAGGACCTATTTTAGAACCTAAATAAACTAAATAGGAGAATACTTGGCTTGCATACCAAGTCTTCTTCCTATTTAGGAGAAGGTAAAGGGATTTTTGAAGCCTATAAATACCCCTTCAGTTTCACTTTCCAACGGTTTGAAAATTGATCGAAAACTTTATGTCTAAAATTCAAGATTGAAAACCTTAAAATTAAACTTTAAATCTAAACTTAGACTTAAACTTGAGATTTAAATTGAAATTAAAGTTCTCGAATTAGATTATTTTGAAGATTAAAACTTATTTTCCTTTGAATTAAAATCTTGCAATTTTTTTAAAATCGAAAAGTTTTTTTTGAATTAAAATTTGTCTTTAGCAATAAAAGAAAACCAAAGAAACTTTAATTTAGAATTCTAGTCTTTTCCTCATTTTTATCTTTTTGCAAAGAAGCATATCAAGAAACTTCTTGATTGTGCTCTTTAAATAAAGAAGCATATTATTCGAGTCAAAGAAGTTGATTCAATCAACCTTTATGGATGAGAAACTCATTAAGCATCGATATTCTTGAATACGATTTAGTTTTCATAATCATCAAAAGGACAAAAGCCTGAGGGCTATTTACCAGGAGCTTGGTGAATTCAGGTTTGGGTGTTTTCTTATAATTAATTCTTCTTAATTTTAATATGTGAAGTTCTTGACATAATCATATGGATTGGTGACAATCCATATGATCTTCTTTCATTGATTTTATATTTGAATGAATGTTGGATTAATTATAACATAGATTATTAGTAATTAAAATATTGTTTAATGAATGTATTAGAGTTAATGTACAAAATGCTATAATTACATGAGCAAAGGTCACTATGACATGAACACATACTCACTTTAAAATTAGCTACTGTATGTATTTAATAAAAATTAACTTGATATTCAATGCATCCGAACCTCTTGAAAATTAGAATTAATAAGTTTTGAGTGATTGGCATCGAAAGAGTACCAAAATTGGTACCCATTTGTGCAAAAATGACCAATCGACTATGGAAGCCAAGCTCATAGGGGCTATGAATACGTATCTTTGCACCTAATTATGTATTACAAGATTTTTTTTAGGTTTTGAAGCAAGTACCGAAACACTTTGAACCTTCAGAGCACCCCAGGACACAGCCAGACTCATATCGGACTGAACGAGACCCACTAGAGGCCCGAAAGACATAAAAACAACCCAGAGCACTTGAACCTATGCAAGACTTGCCAAGATCCTCCATCTTGGCTTGGCGAATCTGCCAATGCATCGCTACTAGTAGTTGCATCGCTACTGGTGCTTGGTAGATCCGCTAGGGCCCTAGGTGGATTTGCCACCCTTGTCCGGTGGATCAATGCCAAAATGAACCTTTTTCCCCTCTAAATTCCTATATAAACCCCCTTTTCCACCACTACCACTACTACTACCACTCCCTCAACTCTCCCTTTCTCACTTTGAGACTTTCTCTCTCTAATATCTCTCTTTGAGATAATTAAAAATTAATTAATTAAATTAAACTAAATTAAATAAAATCATTCAAAACCCTAATTAACTCTAATTGAGTTACATAATTAACATAACAAACAAGGTTTTATTCTCTTTGAATTCATGTCGATTTTCTTAATTCTTATTGAACTAGAAAATATAAGACTAAGACATTGGTCACTAGAGACTCAAATTAATTCTCTTTGAATTAATTTGATTACCTAAACTGATACTGGGACTCTAATATGGTAAAACCCTCCAATCATCACTATCAAAGGTATAATCCATAGATCCAACTCCATCCAATCCAGGGCATTCTGAATTTCCCATTCCCCTTAACTTCATACTGAAATATGCTTAAAGTCTAAAACTCTTTGTCAAACTAAAATGTAATACCCAATACTTGGAATGCTAGAGTAGATATGTGTTCGTTCATGTTTGTTTATTTGATGAATGTTAGCATGTGTATATTTATATGTGCATGGTCGATAATCTAGAATGTTATATTGAGTATAGATTACTCCTAGAATGATTATATATTGAGACATGATGAGTTATGATTGATTTTGAGGTGTTAAACATGTGTATATATAAGTTGATTGAGTTTGGATAAGTTAGAATGGAGAAACATGAGAGATTCTCATCAGCAAGCCTTTCATGGACGTGAAGTGTTTTCATGGGTGTGAAGTATTCTTCATGGGCATGAAACATAATTCACGGCTGTGAGAAAAGCTTCTGTGTACATTGGCCAACCCGTCAGTTTCATCTTCAAGGGCATGAAACGTCCCTTCAAGGCCGTGAAGAAGTGCTTCGAACCTAACGTGAGCAGTGGCCTTCACGGCCGTAAAACCTATTCACGGGGGTGAAGACACGAGCCTATAAATATTCGACCCTTCTTTATTATTTTTAGATTTCATTTATTTAGTTCCCTTCTCTTTCTTTCTCCATAAATACGTTTCACCCACCTATAAATTCATTAAATTCTCTTCTCAAATATTTATTTCATCTATATTAATACTAGAAATAAGGACTAAACTACTAAGAAACATCAACATTTCAACTTCTCAAGGATTCTTCAATTCAAGGTATTTATTCCAAACTCAATCTTAAGTCAAGATAAGTTAATACATGGTTAGAATAGATGAATATAAGTTAAGTATAGATGTTTAAGATCATCATTAGTATTTATTATAGATTATAAGCAAGATATATATGGATTTAGAGTTTTGAGTGAATAGTAGCTATTCATCCCAATCTTCCATATTTGTTTAATAAGTGATTAAATTGATGTTAGAAAATATATTAGGATTCTAAAAGATGATTAGAATCATAAGAATTTACCATGTATAAATATTGTTGGGTATAAACCCTAATTGTGAGTATTTGAGGATTTGACATAGGAGAGGAGAACTCAAGGAAATAGAGAAGATTATTGAATGTACAAGTAATTGAGGGAAATACAAAGATAATTTGCTTTGAGGTAAGTATAAATATTGCATATGCATGTTGTTTCCTTGAAATTGATTAGTCAATCCTTCCTAATGTACATGTATTCTTATGTTATGAAATATTATATTGTTAACCTATTAAATGAATTTCCCATGATATTTTCAAACGAATGATAATTTATTCCAAGTAATCACTTTATATGTTGTAAATGACTTGGTCATTCTTCCTTGGTCCAAGCTCATATGAAACCTATTTGCTAACTTGAATGAATTCATATTTATATGTTGATGGTCTTGTGACCAATATGATTCTTTGAGAAATCCAAGCATATGTGTCACGATAAGGTAGCAAGGCTACTGATGCATTCTGATGATGATGATGTGTTACGATAAGGTAGCAAGACTACTGATGCATTCTGATGATGATGACAGTTCTATTATATAATTTGATAGTGTTATTCTATTGTGAGTACTTATGATCTTGTAAGCATAATCTTATGAAACTTTCATACCTATGTTTCTTTGGCTTGATCTTTGTATTGCATGTTTATATCTTACTGAGTTGAAGGTTCACTCTTCTTCTATGGATTTCAAGTGATAGTGTAGCTCGAGTGGGAGCTAACATAGCTTCCTGATTCTTTCCTCTAAGAAGACTCTATGTAATACTTTTAATGTATTGTGGTATTTATATGTATGAGGAGTATACTCTAGAGCTCTGTAGTCAGATATTGAGGATAATATTATTTTGATGTCTAAATTGTTACATTATGGGTTGCCCTTGTTCCTTATTGATGTGGGATGTATCTTTTGATTGGTAAGGAGTAAGAGAAAATCATATGATGGTGTATGGAAATGCTTGAATGATGATTATATGATTTATAGAAATGTATATATATGATGATAACTATGTATGATGTGGATATAAGTTATATATATAAGATCTAGGATATAAGTGTTCTACGGGTTTATAGTGGCCTTAAGCCTACCCTTGCCCTAGAACCATCGCACCACTAGAGTCGAGGTGTGATAAAAGTGGTATCAGAGCTATAGATTTATAATCCTTAAGATAGAAAGATAGATGTGTATGAGACTTAGTATAAGTGTCAATTAAGATAACTACGGAGCATATGATTCATATCTTGTCCATGTTGTGTCTTTCTTTGGAATAGATCTGTGTTAAGTGTGCATAGTGAGTATAATCTTGTTTGTTCTTCTTATCAGTATCAAGATGCCTCTTTGATGTGGTAGAGGACGAGGTCGAGGCCATCCTAGACGAGATTTGCCTTCTAAAGAGGGTGCTGTGGGTGGAAATAGAGGTGATGAGGTTCCTCATATGCCACAAGTAGATATGGCTAATATGGCTCAACAATTAGAACAGTTGCAGAGGAACTATGCAATTATAGCTGAGTTCATTACTCAGCAAAGACAATAGTAGGTACCTCCAGTACAGGCTCTAAAGATTCTCATTACTCTAGCAGTTCCACCACCCACTGTACCTTTAGTAGAAGAGATATCATTCGAGAAATTTCTTAAGCTTAAGCCCTCAGAGTATAGAGGTGAGGTGGATCCTACAAATTTCCTAGAAGAAATCGAAGAGAAAATATAGATTTTGTAGATTCCCGATAGAAAAGCCATAGAGTTTGTTGGCTATTTGATGAAGGCTGAGGCCAAAGATTGGTTCAAAAGAAGCATTTCTAATTTGCTTTGAGGAAGCAAAGATCTTTCATGGGAGAAATTCAAAGAATTTATACTGAATGAATTTCTTCTAGAGAGCATGAGAGAAGCTAAATCTATAGAGTTTAAAAGATTGGTTCAGACACCTGATATGAGTGTTTTAGAGTACGCCAGGAAGTTCAGTCAGTTGAGAAAATTTGCTCCAGCTATGGTGCCTATAGAAGCAACACAGCTTCAAAGGCTTCGTAGAGGATTAGTGGCTCCACTGTTTAAACTCCTAGCTGCTCTTGAGTTTGACTCTTACTCTAAGCTGGTGGATAAGGCTATAGTAATTGAGGATAGAGAGATGAAAGCTAGATATGAAAGAGTAGAGAAAAAGAAAGCTAAAATAGGCAGTTATTCTAAACAAAAGAGTGGGATGAAAAGTATAGGAGTGACTCATCAGTCAGCTCCTCAGAGTGGGTATAGAGGACTTTCAGAGAGACCATAATAAAGTCGGACTATCCCTGGACTATCACACCCCAACTCCAGTGGTGCGACGATCCTAGGGCAAGGGTAGGCTTAAGGCCACCATAAACCCGTAGAACTCCCAAATCTTGAATCTCATATACATTCATATCAGATATAATAACATGCTATATCATATCATAATCCATTCAAGCATAAATCATTTCTTCACTATATCATTTCATAATAATATTCTCCTGTTCCTTACTGATCAAAAGATGTATCTCACATTACTAAGGAACAAGATTACCCAAAAGATAACCATTCATATATCAAAATATTATCATCCTCTAATGACGAACTACGGTGCTCTAGAGTATACTCCCATTACATATTGTGTCATAATACTCTTTAACGAATATACATAATTAAATAACAAAAGATTTACAATGAAAGCTTCTTGGAATTAAAAAGTCAAGAAGCTTGATCTTCTCTGCTAGCTCCCTCACGAGCTATACTATCACCTGAAATTCACAGAAGAGGAGTGAGCCTTCAATTCAGTAAGATATGAACATTATATTATAAGAACTGAATGTCGAATCATGGTCATGAATAAATAATTATACATATAGGCATGAAGGAAGTCATAGGCTTTTACTTGAAAGAAATATAGTTCTCATAATAATTTGGCTATATAAAAAACATGTCAATTTCAAATCATGGTTCATCTTTAAAACATAGAATGCCCACAAGGAATGGCATTATCAAATATCATCTGGAAGAACTGATCACATATCAGAACATACGTATCGGTAGCCTTGCTACCTCAACGTGCACACATGCTTGGC
>CANXYC010335278.1:0-13221 GCA_948193065.1 Aleurites moluccanus | reverse complement strand
TCACTAATAAACATCAAGGAATATCATATGAACATCATGGAATCAAAAGAACTTCAAAACTAACAACTTACCAAAAATTCTTTAAAATCTTCTTTGAATTAATTTGTTGCCTAAATGAGTTTTTTTTTTTTTTTTTTTTTTAAAAATAAGGTTAGTTTTGAGTTTAAAAGGTAGGAATTTGTATTTTTCCAACCAAAAATGGAATAAAAACAAAAATTTTTATGGTTACCAAAAGTTCTTCAAAAACTTCAATGGATTAATTCTTAGCTTAAATGAGTTTTTCCTTGGAATCTAGGGTTATATTTGTGTTTAGGCTAATGGAATTGATATGTTTCCATCCAAAAATGGAAGAAAACCATAAATTTTGGTGTGTCCTAAGGTTGGTCGAAACCTAGGTGTGAAGAACAATCAAATTTCTGCAACTTTTAAGCTTAATAAAGATGACAATGGTGAAGTGGTGGGAAAAATCCACCAAAATATCCATTTAATGCTTCCATACATCAATCTTATGATTAAAAATGGTGAAACCTAGCCATCCATCCATCCATCCATCTTTTATACTTTTCTGCCATTGGTTAATCAAAGTAAATATTGATGGCTTAAGGATACATTTGCTACACCAAATCCAAAACCAAAGCCAATAATCCTATACATTGTTCTTAAGATAGCAAAATTGCAACCTATTGATCTAACCATCCATTTCTTCATCTTTTGATCCAATGGCTAGATTTAATCTAGCCTAAATTAATGTCATAAGGTTGTATACATAATATAATTCCATACCTCAAAGGAAAAGACCATATTGCCCTTAGTTCAACCGAAGCACCTCAATTGAGCAGCTTACCGGGCACTATTTTCAATCGGATTTATTTCTCCATCAAAACTTCAAATAAACTAAATAACATCATTTTCATTCCCTTAAATTTTTTTCTACCTTTAATTATAGTGTTAATTCCATAAAAACTCAGAAGGGGTGCGAAATGACAATTTTGCCCCCAGTTCACAAAATTTCAAGTTTTTCCCGATTTCTTCCTAACAGCCTTTGATGCACTTTTACATGTGTAAAACTGTCTAAAACATACATATTCATACAATTTAAGTAATAAATTGCATAATACATAACATATAAACAAACAAAGAATCTCCTTAGGTTTGCCCTTTGAAATTTAGGTTCTAAGCCTTTAAACTGGGGTGTTACACTTAAACACCCTGTTCATCAAATCCATGAAAGCAGTCGATGCATTGGTCAACCTGAATTGCAACACCAAGATCTCATAATGCCCATATCGGGTCCTAAAAGTAGTCTTAGGTACATCACCCTTCTAAATCTTCAACTGGTGATACCCATACCTCAGATCAATCTTCGAAAAATGGCTAGCACCCTGCAACTGATCAAACAAGTCATCTATTCGAGGCAATGGATACTTGTTCTTCATTGTCACCTTGTTCAGCTGCCTGTAATTTATCCACATCCTCAAAGAGCCATCCTTCTTCTTTACAAACAATACCGGTGCACCCCAAGGAGAACTACTCGGTCTGATGAACCCTCTATCTAATAACTCCTACAACTGCACCTTCAGTTCCTTCAATTCAATTGGTGCCATTCTGAATGAAGGAATGGATATAGGATCAGTGTCTGCATGCACCTCAATCTCAAACTCAATCTCCCTATCCAGGGGCAATCCTGGCAACTCCTCAGGAAACACATCAGGAAACTCCTGAACTCCCGGTATCTGATCAAGATCTGCGAAAGACTTCTGCACATCTATCACATGAGCCAAATCGGCTGAACAGCTTTTCCCAATCATCCTTCTGGCCTGGATAGCAGACACCAGATTAAACCTAAACTCTCATATATCACCCTGAAACTTAAAATCTGGCTACCTCTCAGGCTGAAACCTGACCTTCTTTTGATAATAATCAATAACTGTCCGATGCCTAGTAAGCTAATCCATACCCAAAATAACATCTAGCTCTAACACTGGTAGTTCAATCAAATCAGCACGCAATATGTTATCATCAATCTCAATCACATAATTAGGATAGAAATAATCCACATCAACACTCTCACCCATCGGGGTAGCAATCACTAAAGGCACATCTAACAATTTTCTTTTCTTATTCAATTTAGGTGCAAAATGTGGTGACACAAAGGAATGAGTAGCACCATAATCAAATAAGGCATCTGCAATCTCATTCTAAATCAGAATAGTACCTGTGACCATGTTGTTTGATCTCTGGGCCTCTTGAGTTTTGACTACAAATACTCTGTCCTGACCCCTACCTACTGGGGCCTGACTACTGCTGGGAGCCTGTCCTCCTCTGCCTCTACCTCTGCCTGAAGTCTCTCTGTCCACATTCTGACTCATCTGTTTCGTCGACTGAGAAACCATAGCAGATGACTACTACTCACCCCTCAAAGGACATTTGTTAGCATAGTGACCCTGCTGACCATATCTCAAACAAGCACCAGTCTGTCGCCAACACTCCCCTTCATGTCTCCATCCATAAAACCCACAACTAGGGATACTAGGAGTCTGTGCAACTGGTCTCGAAGAACCCTGAGAATAGGCAGGTGCTGACTGAACCACTAGCAGTCCCTTACTTTGCACTCTCCTCCTCTGACTACTAGCTGATGATCTCTGATCAAATTGAGGCACTGGCTCTGCCTGCCTAGGCTAGGAGCTGCTCTCTTCCCTCCTAACCTGAAATCCTGGACCTCCTTTCCTCTTCTGCTCCCTCTTTGCCCTCTTTGTCTTGTACTTCTCTTCCATCTGTGTAGCCTTATCAATAAGTGTAGTCAGAGAAGTAAATTCTGTAGCCAACAATGCATTATAAAGTGCAACATGAAGACCCCTCCTAAACCTACTGATCATATCAACCTCAGTAGGTACAATATGAGTAGCATACCTACTCAACCTGATGAACTCCTCGACATACTCCTCTACAGACCTACTACCCTGCTCTAACTGCTCAAACTGAATCAGGTTATAAGTCTTCACCCCCTCAGTAATAAACTCATCTATCAAACCCTGCTGAAACTCAGCCTATGAGGGTGGATGCTTACCATATAGCCTGGGCTTCATCCTCCTCAAAAACCAAGTCCAAGCCTTCCCTTTCAATAACAATCCAACCAGCTCAACAGCTCTCAACTCAGAACAAGGTAGTCTCCTAACTACCATCTCTACCTCTTCCAGAAAATCCACCGGATCATAGCCTCTGTCACCCCTGAACTCTGGCAAGTTTAGCTTCAGAAAGCTAAACATAGATACACCACCCTCCTCAATAACTCTACGGCCTCCCTATACAGTAGGCTCCCTAAGAACCCCTACTGGTTGCATAGGAGCCGGTGCAACTGGTATTACCTCTGGTACAATAGGTGGGGGCACTGCTGCTAGAATTGGTAGTGGCAGTATATTTTAACGTTCTCGCCTCAAATCTGCTAAATCCCTGTGTAACTCCATCAACCCCCTCATCATCTCAACTCTTCAGGGATCATCGCCTCTCTCTATATCCTCTGTAGTCAGTCGAGATCTAGACAGACTCTCTGAAACTAAAATCTCCCTGACCAATGACTCATTAGAGGCTACCTATGCCTCTCTGGTATCCTTGTTCCTATCATCGGACATCTTTGTAATCTGTTAGGAAAAACGAAAACATACTCAAAATATAACAGAAACACAGAGTACTAACATATAGCAGACGATAACAGCAAAAGATGACAAAAGAAATCCTATGCTCCATGGTTTACTTAATTCTACCCCATTATGTACTTAGTCACTATTCCTTTATAATTCAGATACTATTCATTTGTAACCTAAAGCTTTAATGTTTGTAACCTAGAGCTCTGATACCACCTCTGTCACTACCCGTTTTCGGATCGCAACGGTCCTAGGAAGCGAGAGATGCCAATGGCGACTGACACCCATAAAACTTAGTATCACATGCACAGTCTATAACCATCAATTAATTATCCATTTTACTTAATTACCATTTATTCTATCATTCTATAATTATTTATGTAATCTAGTGCAATTGGCTGTAATAATCATCACGTATCATAATAACATTAAATACCATAAGTCATCATCATAAATATATACATGTTCATATTCTAACTAACCCATACATACCCCATGGAACAGCTAGATCATGAACACCAAAAATACAAAATTCAAAATGTTTACATATATCAAAGATAAGTAGAAATCCTCTGGATGTCAGAAGATGGGATTCTACAATCTACTCCTCTCCTGAAATGGGTAAACAAAGCAAAGGGTGAGTATATAAGATACTCAGTGAATCTATATGCATCACCAATAAATATAATGGTTAACAGATGGAACAAAAATGTCAATAGCTCAATATGAACAATTTTATAGAATTAGTAATCAGAAGGTGACAGAATAGTCAATAAGTATATCATGGCTCGGTATAATATGGAAAGACAGATAAAGGGATGGACTATATGCAAACATACAGTCTCCAGTAGCATCAGTATGGACTATATGAAATCATACAGCCTCCAGTAATATCCATATCAGTAAGGATAAGAGTGATCAGGTCTTATGGCCAGGACCATAACCCCTCCCAGCTAGGGTATCAGTAATACAATGTGCACATCGTCGACAGTATATTCCTACTACCCTGTCGAATTGGTAGCTCTGTCAAGCCACATTAGGATCAATATATGAAAGAAACATATCAATGGACACCATTATACAACAATGGTATCCTCCATATCAATAAGCTCAATATCAATCAAATTAATTATCGATAGAATCAATGGCATTGCAATAGACTATATATAATCAATGACAAGTAGTTTGGTAATCAACAAAGACATGGAACAAAAGTTGGCTCGGCAAAGAAAAACGGTAGGCCAATTGGCATGCCAATATCACTGGCAATGATGGCATTCAAATGGTAGGCCTATGGATGACAAAGCAATAGGCCAAGGCAAAAACAACTAGGCATTTAATCAAACACTTACTGGGCACAAAATGGCAAGCCAATAGGTTAGGGTTGGGAGCAAATTTGGCATGCCCATTCAACCAACAATCAAACCACATTGTAGGCAACACACTAGGTATCAATTATACAATATCAAATAACATTAAATGGATCAAAATGGCTATGAATTACAAAGGAAAAATAAAGCAAAACAAAGGCCATAAATAGTAAAGTAAGGTTCGGCCAAAATGGCTGAGATGGGGGAAATGGGGGAGGTTTCCAATCATCAATCCAATGCATTAGACATGTCAAATGATGCATATAGAACTCACCTAAGGCTTCTAATTGCCTTGGAAAATTTATTTCCACCCAAAAGCTTCAAATGAGGCAAAATACACAACTTGTGCAAATTGGATTTTCTACACCAAAATAACCATGAATTAGTTACCTAATGACTTCCAATTAACATATTCTAAGATCAATTACCACAAAATAGCACTAATTAACATAGCTCATTCAAACAACTTCAATTAGGTTAGGCAATTTGGGAATTTCTATCCAAATGCATCAATTGATGCAATCAAACCTAAAACCGATTCAATTCATCATCAAATTCATCTAAATAAACCATAAAATTGAACAAACTAACTCCTTGCCTTGAAGTGAGGTTCTTGCCGAACTCTTTAGGCCTTTCCTCTTTGGTTTCCTTTAGCTTTTCAAGTAAATTAATGGTGGGGAATGGTAGAATTAGGTTTAAACTCTACTTTTCTATGATTTTTCGTAAGAATTTTTGTGGGAAATTTGAAGTAGAAATGGAGAAGAAGGAAGAATGGTGGTTCGACCAAGAGAAATGAAGAAGAAGAAGATGGCAAATAATTTATAAGGCATGCTTTTACATAAAAATCATAATGGTTATTTACATTTTGGTCCTTAAACTTCCATGAGTTACACTTTGTCCCTGATTTCTTCTGTAATTTATTCTGACAATTCTATCAGGATTTAGATTTCAAAGTAGGGCATCAATAGGCTTATTTTAATTTATGCTTACTTATAAAAATAGTTTCAGAGCCATTCTGAAATCCGGATAAACTTATTTCCACTATTCACCTTAAAGTTCCATTTATTTATAGTTTTGCCATTGGTTACTTTTTCAGTGTTCCTAAATGTTTTTCACTTCTTTCTTTTTACCAAAATTACACATGCATTAAGGTGATCTTTTACCCCTGGTCAGATTCAGAAATTCTTCTGTTGACCGGACTCCTAAATTTCTCAGCAGTGTTCCTGACACCGCCGATTTCCAGAAAAGTAATTAATTCACTTTCTAACTGTATCTCTAAAACTATTGCCCATCATTTCAATGCCTTTAAACCACATAATGAGAATTAAATCATGCATATGAGTTATGACTTTCTAGGGTATTAAATGTAGTGTATGTAATACAATTCTTAAACGCTGCTCATGCTCCTCTCTAATTTCAGAATAGATAAGTATGTCATCAATGAACACAATAACAAACTTGTCCATGTATGGCTTGCATACCTAATTCTTTAGATCCATAAAAGTAGATGGGACATTGGTTAACCCTAATGGCAGCATTGAAAATTTATAATGACCATATTAGGTTCTAAATGCAATTTTGGTACATCTTCCTTCTGAATACATAATTGATGATACCCCAATCTAAGGTCAATTTTAGAAAAATGGCTAGCTCCCTGCAACTAATCAAATAAATCATTAATTTGAGGAAGCAAATATTTATTCTTGATGGTCACTTTATTCAACTTTCAATAATCTAAACACATTCACAGTAAACTATCCTTTTCCTTTACAAATAGTATTGTGCACCCTATAGTGAACTACTCGATTGAATAAACCCCTTATCTGATAGTTCTTGCAGTTACACCTTCAATTCCTTCAACTCTATTAGAGCCATTCAGTAGGGTAGAATTGATATAGGATCAGTACCCGGATATACATCTATCTCATATTCAATCTCCCTCTCTAGTGGCAATCCAGGGAGATCTTTAGGAAAGATATCTAGGAACTCATTAACAATAAGGATTTTATCTAATCCATTATGAGCTAATTAAGTATCCACCACACTCGCTAAGTAAACTGGACAGCCCTTCCGAAGAAGTCTTCTTGCTCCAATGGCTGATGTTAATTTAGTTCTGGTATTGCTTCTATCACCCTGATACACAAATTTCTCCTGCCCTTTTGGATGGAATTCTATCCTATTTCTATGGCAATATATCAATGTATAATGGTTAGTCAATCAATCCATCCCTAATATCATATCAAATTCTAGCACCGGTAATTCTATTAGATCCACTATCAATTTGCTACCTTATATGTCTACCTCACAACCCATATACACATATTTCACCTTTATACTCTCACCCAGGGAAGTAGATATTTCTAGTGGTATTTGCATTTATTGTTTCTCTTTACCCAATTTAGATGCAAAGTAAGGTGAGACAAATGAATGTGTAGCTCCAAAATCAAACAACACTAGTGCAAGGTCATGCTAAATAGTAACCATACCTATTACTGTTGTGTTGGACTTCTATGTCTCATAGGGGTTCACTATAAATACTATGCCCTTGCTCCGTGTAGCCGGTGCCTAACTAATACTCTACCCCTATCCTCTGCCTCTACTTCCAATTCCTCTATTCTCATTTTTTTTCTTCAAAATAGTGGGTTGAGATGCAATATTAATTGTCTATTGAACACCTATGTTAGGACAATTTCTAGCAAAATGTCCCTGTTGGCCACATCTTAAGCATGCGCTAGTCTTTCATCTACATTCTCCTCCATGTCTCTTACCACATCTACTACACGTTAGAATACTGGGCATCTACTGTGTTGGTCTATATGAACCCCTGAAATATCCAGATGTTGTTGGTTCTATAACACTTATGACCTATCCCCTTCTCTGATTACCCAATGGTTGACTCTGGGTAGTTCTGGCTATTGATTCTGGTGCTTTAGACTAAGAACTTCTCTTACCTCTTCTCTACTGGCTACCTATTCTCCCTTTCCTTTGCTATTCCTTTTATGCTCTTTCTTCCTTATAATTGGCTTCCATATGTGGTTCCTTATCAATAAGCTTCATCACATAAGTAAACTTTGTAGCCAAAAGTGCATTATATAAAGAAGCATGTAATCCCCTTCTGAATTGATTAATCATATATGTTTCTATAGGTGTTATTCTTCTGACATATTTACTATGCTCAATAAACTCATTGGCGTACTCTGGTATACTGAGATTCCGCTGTTGGAGCTACTTAAACTAAACTATTTTATTCTCTTTTACTCCCTCAGTAAGAAACATAAAGGAATTTTAGGCCATTAGGTGCAACGGAAATATTTTTAAAATTTCCAAAATATGAACCTATGTTGATTAAAATCAAATTCTTTAAAGAAAATATTAGAAATCTTTACCTTTCTTGCAACCTTTCTTTGAGTTCTTAAATTTCTTGATATTATTGATGGGTTGTAGCAAACCACAATCAATCCTAAAATATGGAAAGCTTTAAAGTATCCATGCAAAGATCAAAGAATAAAACCAATCAAGGAAAGAGATGAACAAATTCACCTTTGTACTAGGCTAGGTAATTTAGGTCAAGGTATTTTGCTCAAGGCTTGACTGAAATTCTTTAGTGTTTTTCTCTAGGGATTTTAGGCCAACTTGTTAATAATGGAGAAGTGGATTAATTCTTGGTTAAGTCTCCTTTTATAGATAGCCTTTTTTCAAATTAAATTAGGACTTAGAATGGGCCAAATCCAAATAGCCTTTTCTTTAACACCTAATTACAATTATGCCATTAATGAAATTAAAAGGCTTGTTGGACCTTTAATTCTCACTAAGTTCATAATTAAATTAATCCCTTAGTCTATTAATTAAAACATCTCATGTACTTAATTGAATAAGACTAATTGGGCCTTAATTAAAATACCTTATTTAAGTCCATAAATTTAATCCAATTAAATTCATTACTTAAATATCTCTTTTATTTATTCTTTAATTATTCAATGCATGTGACCTTATAGGTTCTCTAATTAAATGACAACTCTAGTCCTTAATAATTCCTTTAAATAAATTAGAAAAGTCTTAAGTGAAAATCCTACTTCCAAAATAGGAAAGTTCCATAAAAAGGTAATCCTTGTCCAACAAGAATTATATGAATTAAACTCTTTTAATTCATAATTAATTCTCTAATAAATCCTTTATAACTTGAGTAGATCATGAGCGGTATCTAGCCGCATGTTATGACCACCAAATAATAAAAAAAGTACTTGTGGTTAAATATAGTACCCTTATATAGACAATATTGTGCTACTAGACCCTTCAATTATATTTACCTCATTTGGTTCAACGTATGGAATTTTTGTTAACTCCTACTAAGCTGGCTATGCTACACTTAGTCCGAATGTTAGTTCCTTATCTCCGAGCCTCATTACTAAAACCGATTCCCTTAGAGATCATCTCTAAGTACAGTTCACTTTGGCCAAAGATTTTCAGTAATGATCTCATATAAGAGGCCTTAGGTAAACCCTCCTAATAGGAGTTATGAATTCATTTATTGACTACTTAAATATCTACGAGTGCCTTAAACTATAACCAATGTCCATCCTATGAGTAAACCCTAATTGGGAGAATAAGGTACAAAATCAAAGTATAGCCTCAACCCTCTATATCACTCTTAAGTATCTCAAGTCAAAGGACATTTGCACATTTCTATGATGAGATGTATCATTAACATTGTTTAAAATTCCATATGATAATCTCAGGTGATCACTCCAATATACTTACTACCCTTAGTAAGCATCCACATGCTATACTTAGACCTCACCTATGTCCACATCTCTATATGAGATCAGATGATTTGATCTAATAAAATAGTATACACATGTGCAAGTCTTTGCGAAATCAACAATGTCCCATCTTGTTGATTCTATGACTAGGGATAGTTTAGGTAATAACATAATTACACATGTCAAGCACATCACCATCATGATCCAATCATGAATGCTCTTATGCTATGTTTATACCATGAACTTTATTAAGTAGTTATATGATTATATTATAAACATTAATAAATCAATGGTTAATAAAGAATGTCTTTCTAAAACAATCATTAAAATGACTGTCTTTAGAGCACTAACACTAACAAAACTCATCCATCAAAGCTCTTTTAAACTGCTCTCAAGTATATGGTGTGGCATTGTATATCTAATTCTCAATGTGGCGAGTAAACCAATCCCAACCATTTCCTTTCAATAATAAACCCACTGATTCTAGTGCTTTGACATCTAAAAAAGAAAATCTCTTTACTACCTTTTCTACCTCATCTAGAAAATCATTTAGGTCCTCACCTTGTTCACACTTGAAATTAGGCAATTGCAACTTTAAAAATTCAATCATACTTACTCCATCCTCATCAATAATGCATTTATCCTCTTGACAAGCTACAAGTACACCTAGTGTAACTATAGGTGGCATAAGAGCTAGTGAAGTAGCTGGTGGAATTGATTGTGGAGCTATTTGTCTAGCCGGTCTAAGTTCCTGTAATTCTCGCCTTAATTTCATAATTTCACGTCTCCATATTTCTTCAGCCTCACTGGCCTTCTATGTTCTCCTCCTCATTCAGGGTGGTTCTATTAATTCTTCCCTCATTGGGGATGCATTAGAAGCTATTTTTGATTCCCTTATAGGTTCCTCTATTCTATCTCTACCACGGCCCTTACCATAAACTTTACGAGAAGAAGTGTCCCTGGAAGAACATGAGACTCTTAAAAGGTGGCATGATGATGATCTATCTTCTTGGTGCTATATGTTGTCATCCATAAAGGATGAGATACAAAAATCGCATGAGAATGTGAACTCTGCTTATGAGATTCTACTCCATCTAAAGGGGATGTATAGAGAGCGGAGTCGACATGCTAGATATGACCTAGCCAAACAGTTGTTCAGGTCTAGAATGACATAAGTATCATCAGTAGGTGAATATGTCGAGTGTATGATTGGCTATATCGAGGCATTCGAGAACTAGGATATTACCATAGACATTCACCTATAGACTGACTTGATACTTCAGTCATTATTGGATTCTTACTCTAGGTTCATTATGAACTATCATATGGACAATATTGAATCCATATTGGCAGATCTTCTTAACTTGCTTGTCATGGTAGAAAAATCCATGAAAGGGGAGGGAAAGGAAAAATAGATGGCTCTTATTGCTAGATCCTCTGGCAAGTCTAAAAAGAGGAAAAGTAAGTAGAAAAAAGTCGACCCACTTAAGCCCAAGTCCCCCATTAACAAGAACCAAGCAGTGAATAGGCCAACTGCTACAACTGAAGGCAAGTGTTTCCACTACCAAGAGGTAGGACATTGGAAGAATGATTGGCCTAAGAGAAAGGATAAAGGCAAGGAGAATAGAGAAGGTAACACATCTCTTTCTTGCTATTTCGATTTGTCTTCTCATTCATTTATTACATGTATTCTTGATTCAGGTGCTAGTTCACATACATGTGCATCTTTGCAGGATCTAGCAAGCAGTGAGAGCTCGGAAAAGGATGAAGTGACTCTAAAGATTGGCAATAGAGCTAGTATTGCTGCCAAGGCCATTGGATCTACTTCAATTAATCTTAGAGATCATGTTTTACTTTTGAAAGACATATTATATATACCTAGTGCTTATCGGAACATAATCTCTGTATCCAAATTCACTATGTTAAGATATGAACTCTTGTTCAAAAGAGATGTATGTATATTATATTTTGGTAATACAATAATAGGCATAGGTTATGTATTAGATGGTCTTTATTACTTATATAGTAATGATAGTAAAGCAGTTCCAAGCATGTTTAATATCAATACCATAATTAGGAATAACTCTAGTTCAAAATTACTTTGGCATCTTAGACTAGGTCACATTGTAGAGGACTAATTAGTCAGGTTGGAGAAACAGGGAATCTTAGATTAATTGGGTTATAAACCACATCCAATCTGTGAGTCATGTCTTTAAGGCAAAGTGACTAGGTCACCCTTTATTGGATAAAGGGAATGAGCTAAAGAAATTTTGGAGTTGATACACAGTGATGTATACAGCCCATTTAAAGTAATGGCTAGGGGCAGATTCTCCTACTTCATAACATTCATAAATGATCTTTCAAGATTTGGTTATATGTATGTATTGAAGTATAAGAATGAGGCTTTTTGTCACATCCTAATTTTGGAATATGACGATCCTAGGATGCAGGAGATACCAGAGGCGACCGACACTTGTAGAAGCTAGTACCAAATCCTATAATCAATTACTATCAATTTCTTAATTTTGTACTATCAATTTCTTAATTAGGCATTTTGTAGTCTGTTTGTAATTCATTCTACACTTAGCTATAATTATCATCATCACATGTCATATTAATATTTAAACTCTATATTATGCCATTTATACATATATAAAGTTACTATGCCATTTATACAAATCCATGGAGTTACTAAAATATATACAAAAATACAATGTTAAATTAATTACACTGTCGAACCTAGTCTGCAGAATTCCATGGAAAAACAATAGTCAGGAATCTGTCTTCTACTTAGCACCTAGAAAGAGAAATAACTAAAAGGGATAAGTATTAAATACTTAATGAATCTAATATGCAACATCCAAGGAAATGGCTAGGATATCAATGAACAATAAGCAGATAATCAATAAATATTAATCTTCACACCAATTACAGATTAAGGAATCAAAATATAGTGAAGGACTATAGAATCAGTAAATGTCACAACCCACTTTATAGGGCTATGACAGTCCTAGGGCACGAGAATAATGCATACCGTCACCTCGAAGAACCCAAATTACAAGATTCATTTCATTTAACCATTTTATGACATATAATTTTTTTAAAAAAACACTTTAAGTTTACAGAAAATAGAACAGAGTTTCCCCTATAATATTAACATTGCCCAAATAGAAAACACAACAAAGCACTTCTACTATCGATATCAAATCCCTTTCAACCTCCAAATATAACTCAAAACACAAATTATATACAATTCCCTGCCATATTATTTATTCAAATGCCAAAGTCATATAGACTTACCATACTAGCTGCACCCCTGTATGAATGCATATATTAACATATGATTGCATAACATACATTTCAACCCATCTCAAAATGTCCAACATATACCAACATATAATTACACATTTACATATTCACAAAACATACTCAGAATATTTATATACATAG
>CANXYC010335121.1:0-13882 GCA_948193065.1 Aleurites moluccanus | reverse complement strand
TACATTATACACAAATTACACATTAAGCACATCAAAGGTCCTATATTACCCTTTTTAACACTTTTCATTCCTTTTATGCATCAAATGCATTTCTATCACCACAAATCATTTACATTACACATATTCATCAATATTATGCTAAGTTATAAACTTCCAAACACTTAGCTCAATTTTCCATACCAAACATACATAAATTTCCACTTATGTTTCAAATCACTCATACCATTCAATCTTCCTACATTTAACCTTATACATTTCAATCATTTTAGCCATTATACTATAATCAAACTTTAGTTCTTCATTTGTATTTTCCTAACACCTTAAAGTAACAAAGTCCATATGTTATCACTTTAATGAAAATCATTCCATTCATCCATTTTTCAACACCAATCAAACATATAACATTAATATACACCAAATGCATTACATATAATCATTTAAACCTACCAAATGTCAAAGCATTAAGGCATTATTCAAGCTTCCAAGTTTTGGCCAAAACAAGTCTTTCTCCAAATCAATTCATTTTAAACTTTTAGCCATCAATTCATGTTAATTAGAAGCAATGGGATTAACCCTGGATTTTGAGTTACAGGGGCAAGAACAGGTGTTGATAGCACAATTTCAGGTTAAACCATTGTTATTGAATGAAATAAAGAATTCCCAGGGCAAAGATTCACAGTTAATGAAGATTATGGAGTTAGTTAAAGAAGGTAAGGCTCCTAAATTTATAGTTTGGGACAATGTATTAAAATGTAATGATAGATTGTGTGTACCTGACTGTGATGGGTTAAGAAGACAGATTATGGAGGAGATCCATTTCCATACACCATTCATCCTAGAGTGACAAAGATGTATCATGATCTAAATAAACATTATTAATGGCTAAATATGAAAGGGGACATAGTAAGTTTGTGTCTACTTGTTTAACCTATCAGCAGGTTGAGGTAGAACATCAGAAGCCATCTGGTTTACTTCAGGAGATCCAATTGCCAAAGACACAGAGAGGCTATGATTCTATTTGGGTGATAATAGATTGGTTAACAAAATCAGCTCATTTTCTAGAAGTAAAGACCACTTATACAGCAGCTCAGTATGCCCAGCTATATGTTGACAAGATTGTCAAACTTTATGGTGTACCATTAGTAATCATTTCTGATAGGGGTACTCAGTTTACTTCTAGATTTTGGCAGAAATTTTAGGAGGCATTAGGTACTAAGCTATATTTCAGTACTGCATTTCATCCACAGACAGATGGTCAGACAAAGAGGACTATTCAAACTTTAGAAGATATGTTGAGACTCTGTGTGATGGATTATAAGGGTAGCTGGGATCACTATCTGCCATTGATAGGATTTGCTTATAACAACAACTATCACTCCACCATTGATATGGCACCATATGAGGCACTGTATGGAAGGAAGTGCAGATCTCCAATATGTTGGGTAGAACCTGGGGAGAAGCAGTTATAGAGTCCTTATTTGATTAGATAAACGATAGAAAAAATGCCCATGATTAAGGAGAGAATTAAGACTGCCTTTAGTAGACAAAAGAGCTATTCTGATCCTAAGAGGAAGGACGTGTAGTTTAGTGTAGGTGACCATGTATTCCTGAAAATTTCACCAATGAAGAGAGTTATGAGATTTGGGAAGAAAGAAAAGTTGTCACCTAGATATATGGGTCCTTTTGAGATTTTAGACAAGGTAGGAAATATGTCCTACAGATTGGCACAACCTCCAAATATGGGACATGTGCATCCAGTTTTTCATATTTCTATGTTGAAAATATGTATCAGATCCATCCTATATTCTTCAGCTACAGGATATAGAGGTAAATGAAGATTTAGCTTATGAGGAGGTACCAGTTGAAATTATTGATCAGCAAGTAAGACAGCTTCGCAACAAGAGCATTCCTATGGTTAAAGTCTTATGGAGAAATAGGATAGTAGTGGAATGTACTTGGGAGAGTGAGGCTGAGATGAGGCACAGATACCCCTACTTTTTTCATGATCAGGTTATTATTCTACCCTATTTCATTAAAGTAGGGCAAACCTAGGAGATTTGTCCTTTGTTTAAAAGTTGTGTATAATTGCATATTTATGTTTGAATTGAATGTATATGAATGTTTTAGGAAGTATTATACGTGTAAAAGTGTTTAAAGGCTGTTAGGAAGAAATAAAAAAAAAATTGAGTTTTTGGTGAACTGAGGGCAAAATGGTCATTTCACACCCCTTCGAGTTTTATGGAAATTAACATGATATTTGAAGGTAGAAAAGAATATTAGGGCATGAAAATGATGACATTATATTTTTTTGAAGATTTGTTAGAGAATTAAACTCGATAAAAGATAATTCCAGGCAAAGCTGCTCAATTTAGGGATTTCATTTGAACTAAGGGCAATTTAGTCTTTTCCTTTGAGATATGGACTTATATGGTGTATGCAAGCTTATGGTATCATTTTAGGCTCATCTAAATCTAACTATTGGATGAAATGATGAAGAAATTGATGGTTGGATGGATAGGTTTCACCATTTCTATCATAAGCCTAATGTATAGGATTATGCCTTTGATATTTAAGTTAGATTTTTCCCACCTCTTCATTATTCTTCATCTTCCTTAGCCATTTCACTAACCATTTTCTCTTTCCTTCCTCCACCTAGTTTTTTCCACCATTGAACACCATCAAAGATTGTTGTTTTCTTTCATTTTTTGATAGAAACATACTAATTCCATCCTTTTAAACACAAATATAGCTTTAGATTCTAAGGAAAAACAAGAAAAAATAAAGAATCAAAGCTTTGAAGTTTTTGAAGAACTTTTGGTACGTGTTTGATTTTACCATTCTTTTGGTTTAATTATGTTCATAAGGTGTTCTTTGATGTTATTTAGTATACAAAACATGTTTTGGTTGGAAGAAAAATAAAAAATTAGAATGAAACCTAATAGGAAGAAATATGAATCAAAGTGTGATTTTTTATGAATCTTTTGGTTCAAATAAGTTGTATTTGATGTGTATGATATGAATTAATGGTTAAATGATGGAAACAAATCCATTTGAAAGGAAACCTAGTTTGGCCGAAATTAATGATGATGTATAATGGTGTTTGATTTTGGTGTTTAATAGGTTTAAAGGTTTGAATGATGTGTATTTGATGTATTTAACAGGAATTGGTGGTTACTTGAGGGAAAGAAAATCATTTTGGAGGAATCCTTGTTTTGGCCGAATCATATAAGCTTAAATGGTGGTTTGGTGCTTTGATGTTTAATAGGTTTATATGGATGAATGTTATGCATTTGATGTATATATATGTTATATGATTGATTGTTGTTGAAAAATGGATGAATGGAATGATTTCCATTTAGGTGGAATCATATGGACTTTGTTAGTTTAAGGTGTTAGGCTAATGCAATTAAAGAAGTAAGGTCTGAATATGGTTTAATGGTATAAATAATGGAAATGTATAAGTTCAAATATGGAATGGTTGATTGATATTTGCACTTGAAAGGCATATTGGGAATTTAGTGTATGTTTGATATGAAAATATGAACTAAGTATGTATGAATTCTAAATATAGTGTATAAGTGATGAACATGTGAAATGTGAATGAAATATGATGATAGAAATGCATTTGATGCATAAAGGAATGAAAAATATCAAATGTGTGATATAGGGTCTTTGGTGTATCGAATGTGTTTATGTATGTTGATATTCCTTGATATGCTTTGATATGCATTTTAATGTGAATGGTATTGAGTATAAGTCTTACCGGAGTGATTTTATCAATATAAGAGAATCCTCCCGAGCTAGAGCCACCGACGGCGAGTCACGGGCTAACTAGGCCTGCTGGAAAATAGTGGAAGTTTTGTCTGAGGTGAGTCTATATATATGATTCATGCATTATTCATTCATAAGTAATGCATTTATGCATATGAAATGATATTCTTACTTGAAAACCATTGATGATCCATTTTTGATCCGTTTTGCCAAAATGACCTAAAACAGAGCCACCGAAATGTCTAAAACTGACCTAAACTTTGATTCTGTATAAAATCCATTCTGAAAAGCTTTTTGATGTCAAATCAAGCCTAATTGCCTATTATATATATGTATTTGTTATTAGTATAAAGAAAATGCCATGGAAATATTGATTTCAAGGCAAACCAGAAAGTGCCTGAAAAATGAGAAACGGACCCATAATTTAGGGGAGTCAGTTGCGCTGGCGCAATTGGGCCCCGGAGACCAAAAATTTCATTTTGAGCTATATTGATCCTTTGACCTTTATGATATTATTTAACATCATTAAAGTCACATTTGAGGCTTAATATTGATATATTCATACTATATGAGACATTTGCATATAATATGTTATAATAGGACTACTTCAATGTTGTAGTGAGTAATCCATCGACTGTGTACATAGATATATGTATATATGCTCTGACCCTTGCTAGAGAGGATGAAATTCTCTATGCCATGGTGTGATTGGTTGGAAATGGTGTGATTGGGTGGAAATGTGAAGGAAGTGAAGTGAAGTAACAGTACAGTACTATATATGATATGTTACAGATACTCATTCCTGTTATATTATATGCATTATGGTTCATGATATGTATTCCACCATTCCGTCATCAATTATTCATTATTTACAGATCATTAATGGATAGATATGACTTTTCATGAATAATATTGCATATTCATATATTTAGATTCACTAAGTATAATCTTATACTCACCCTAAATTTATTTAATGTTTTCAGGACCTCAATGAGGCAGATATCCATTGGCGACATCACCTTCAGCCTTGGATTACAGATGTATGTATTGAGGTTACTCCTGTGTATAGAAGTTCCTTAGTATAATGTACATAGGGCTTAAGAGTTTAATGTTAAATATGATCAAAATGTTAATCAAGTTTGATATGAAAATGTTAAATGATGTATATATATGATATGAGATGTGAATGTAAATATTGAAGTGTTTATTGAGTTATGATTGACTAATAGAAGTTAAAAGGGGATGTATGTTTATTTGGAAGTGTAAATTTTTATTTGTTATGGATAGCTTAAGTCAGAGTTATAAAGGAAACTCTGTCAAATTTTCTGTAAGAAATGTTATGATATTTTTTAAAAAAAATTATCACCTAAATTGTATCATATGTTTAAGGAATGATTGTTAATGACATTATGAATTGTAAAAGTTAAGTTAAAGTAAAAGCATGGGTTCTTTGAGGTACTGGTCGTCTTGGCATTACCGATACCCTGGGACCGTCGTGGTCTAAAATTGGGCTGTGACACCTAGGACTTAAAAACCTTGAGTCTTGAACCCTTAAGCCCTAAACAGAGGTGGACCTAAACCTTTAAGCCCTAAACAGAGATGGACTTGAACCCTTAAACCCTAAACAGAGATGGATATGAACCCTTTTCCCCTAAAAAAAAATGGCTTTCACCCTAAAACCCTAAACAAACAATTGCCTTCACCCAAAGCCTCAAACAGAGATAATCCTTACCCCTAAAAGAGATGACTTAAAAGCTAAACCTTTACCATGTCAGCAAACAGTGATCTAGACCCACTTACCTCAAACAGTTCAAACCCAACATTTACCATGTATCAGTGAATCTAACCCACTTACCCCAAAATAAGTCCAATCATACTCGAGACCCGAAATTAGTTTGAACTAGACTAATAACCCAAAATTTAACCAAAACAAACTTATAAAAGAACCCAACCTAGAAATGCTCACCCAAAATCCAAAATAGTCAAACCAACCCACTCACTTATTTACCCTTACCAGTTAAACCAATCCATTGTCCTATTGACCTATATCAGTCAAACTAACCCACTGTCTTACCAAATAAATCAACCAAAACTTATTTGTTAAATAGAAAACCATACTGAACTTATGCCTAAATCGACCCATGGGTCCGACCTATCACATTATGAGTTCTAACTAAGAGGAATTCTTTCTTTTTCTCGAAAGTCGTTCACCTATCTATAATACAACCTACTTGTCATTGTGCATAAAAGATTTGCATACTTATTCTACCAATAACTCATAAACTGACCTTTTCCCTTTCCTTTTAGGCAAGGTACCCATGGCTGAAGAAACCTATCCTGAGGCCATGAACACACTTTTCCCCACTCTTCTCAAGAAACAAGAGAAAAATTTTCAAGTTATCTTCAAGTCTAACTTAGACGCTCAACAAGCCCACTATGATGAAGTATTGGTTGCTCAGCAGACCAGCTTAAATAAAACCATAGCCACCCAACAAGCTAGTTTTCTGAATGCAATAAACTATGTGGCCAATACCCTAAACTTTCAACATTAGACCATTATTGGTGAGATGAGGGAGATGATGGGCCAGAATCAAACTAACACAATTCAATCAAGCTCATTAACTATATCTAGTGCTAACTTGGGAAGCACCAGCATGTCAACAAACATAAGCAATACTCCTTTCATTTCCTTGAATCCTTTTAAAGGATGTAAAATTATTACCCATATACTGATGGAAAAGTCCAAGAGGTGCAACACCATTATGCTTGAGCAAAATCACCTTGTGAAGAAAATAGGTAAACAATATGACCCTTCCACTTCCAAAGGTGTTAGGCAGAAAGACAAAGGAGTAGTTACCATTAAATTAGAGAAAAGAAATTTTACCGATTTGGGTAAGCCCTTGAGCTTGATTTACAAGGAAGCATTGAAAGCCAAGCTGGTCATACCTTTAGAGCCAATACCACCTCCAAACCCTTTACCCAAAAGCTGGAAGATGATGAATACTATAAATATCACCAAGGCCTTAGGAATAAAACTAACATGTATAAAAACTTGAGGCACAAAATCTAAGATCTCATTGAAGATGGGAACATCCTTCTCCTCGCCTAGCCAGAATCTAACATCCCCTCTGATCTTTGTATTATTCTAGAATAGAAGTAGACCCTATTCCAACCATTTTTTCCCCTACCACAAATTGGTACTATACAAGATAGCATGCCTTGATGAAACTAAGTTGAAGTCCAAGTCGTCCAAGTCTAAGTCATTTGATTTGATGTTTTCCCTTTTTAGTTCTGAGTCTATAAAAGGCCTTTTTGGTCTTCCTTTTAACTTTGATGAAACCCATAATGATGGGACTTTTGCTCATAATAAAAATGTTTGTCTTTTCCTCTTATATTCCTTTGTCAGACTTTCCTTTTTATAAATTCAATAAGAATATGACATCAAAAGAGAATGAAATAAATAATAATAATAATAATAATAATAATAATAATAAAGAAAAAAAGAAGAAAATAAAGAATTAATTAATTTTGGTACAGAAGATGATCCACAACTCGCATACATTGCATATTCATACCATGACTCATTGTCCTAAGAAATTCTAAGAATTCAAGGACTTTTTGCATGGAAACCTGAGGATATGACTAAAATTGATCCAAGCATTACAGTTCATAAATCCCAACTTAAGAGCATGTGAAGCCTTTTAAATAGAAATTGAGAAGGAAGAAGTTGCCAAGCTGCTAAAGAACAAGTCCATTGAACCAATCACATATCATTCATGGTTAGCACATATAGTCCCAATACCTAAGAAAGATGGGAAGGTAAAGATGAGTGTGGATGGCTTGCACTTTAAAAAAAGGAAGTAGTTAATCTATTCAAGAGGATCCAAAATCACAAGTCTTCACCTTACCATCCTCAAATGAACGAGGCAGTTGAAGCAACAAACAATACTCTCAAGACCATTCTGCAAAAGATGATTAGCAACCGCAGGAATTGGCAAGAACATCTTCCATATGCATTATAGGAATATCATACCCCCATTCGCACTCCAAATAGGGCAATTCCATATTCTATAGTCTATGACGTGAAAGTAGTCCTCCCAATTAAGATGCAAACTCGGTCTACCAGAGTTATACGCGAAAGTCAGCTAGATGAAGCAAAAGGGATTAAAAGGGTATCATGATTAGTTGAACTCTATAGATGAGAAAAGAATAGATGCCTTGTTTCAGATTCAAGGTAATCAACAAAGGCTAGACAAACATTTCAACAAAGGGTGACTAACAGAGGATTAAAAGAAGGAAGCTTGGACTTGAAGGAAATTAGAGATCTAGTTCATAATCCAAGAAAGAAATTTATACCTAATTGGGCTGGTCCCTATGAGCTTAAAAGGATCCTATCAGGTAAAGGAGCCATACTCATGGACATAAATAAGAATGAATTTGCAAATCCATGTAATCTAGATCAACTAAAGAGACACTTTGTATAATGATATTGAGTTATATAAATAGAACTACGAGGACTTGATTCTCCCGAGAAAATAATTAAAATGTAAAAGAGTTATGGACATACATAGGCAGCCCATTCTGGGTACGGTCCAAATCATAAAAAAAAATTATCATTTTTGTGCCCAGATTAATTGACTCTTGCTCGCTAAGTTGAAAACCTGAATAATACGTCTTACGCAAAAATTAAAATAGTTCAGCTAGTCAAAAACCTGAAAAAGCGACTTGGTCAAAAATTAGAGCAATAATAAAAAGAGAAGAAAAAAAGATGTCTCATTTTGGTTATCTTTAATCTAACTGGAATTCAAAAGGCATAAATTATAAATCTTGTCTTATTCATCATGGTCAATGTCAAAAATAAACTCCTATCTCGTTTCATTCCAATCATAAAAATCAAATTCCTGTTTCATTTTATTCAAGTCATAAAATCCCAAACCAATGTCAAAGTCAAAGTCAAAGTCAAATTCCTATCTCGTTTTATTAAACCAATGTCAAAAACATTCCAAATCAAAACAAAAATACTATCTAATCTAAGGTGGATGGAAACAAAAAAGAAGAATCCTAACTGCGGTCTTCCTCTTCCTAAGATGAATGTCCCTATCATCATCTGAATCATCATCAGTTGGCTTCTTTTCATGTCCGTCTCTAACTGCTCTATTAGAATCTCTATCTGAGGTTGTCTTCTTAAAATCTCTAGTGTCAACTATCCTCTAGTCACCTCTCTGACAAGTCACCTATCATCATTCTCATCAGACAAGTCTGTCTTTTTCATCTCTATCACTCCACCAGTCGATGCCTCTATGTCAATCATAGGTTTAGGTATATCGTCTATCTCCATCCCTACCTCCAAATACTTTATCAAGGAAACCCACCTAACCTTCCTAATAGGCTAAACAAAAATAATGAACCAAGCATCATGGCCCTTCCACTTATTTGACAAGCTAGCTGGTCTGACAAAATGCATTGACCTCCTCCAACCATTCATTATGGACTGAGCCACAGTACCAACGATCAAGGATGTAGGAAAGATAAACCCATCTGGTGGAATACCTTGAGACCGACCCATCTGCCTGGTAAAAAGTGGTCAACCCTATGCCCATCAAGTAAGCCATCTTGTAATTATAGCTCATTGTGATGAAGGAGCCAATAGTATAGTAGAAAATTATTTGGATCCAACTCTAAAAGACAAGCAGTTCACTCTCTATGAGAATCAAAACTGATCAATGTCCTACGTATGAGGTACCTAGTAGTAGAATAAGGCAACCTATCTAGAAGACTCACTGCCTTAAGATAATCCCTTAGCTAGACCTAAGTCATTCTAAAAACAAAAGTCAAAAGTCAAAAAAAAGGGACTTAAGCATAAAACGATTGATAAAAGAGGAAGTTCTTTCCCTGAAGGATAACCGAGCTTACTAACTAGAGCCCCTCAATCCTACAACAACCATCTAAGTTGTGTAAAGCCTCATTCGATTAAAAAAAATAACTCAAGCCTAATCTAATCGTGGACTTACCTTAGACGATCTGATATAAACAACAAAACCCCATAGAAAATTTGAACATTAGTCTTACCATAGATGACCCAGTCGATCTTACTGAACCCATTTACCTTAGGGCTAAACCTGACCATAGTCTCCCAATAGTAGTTTGGATCAATTTAATAGGACCAATCAACCTTAAGGTTAAACCCAACCATAGCTTCCCAAAAAGATCTTTTAAGCAATGTCTAACCTCATCCTTCCAAGCTAGTCTTTAAACTAAGACTAAGCATGGCATCATCCCCAATCTTGCATGCCAACCCAAACTAAATATGACTTCAAACAGTAGCGTTGCTAAAAAACTTACATTGCCATTGTCACTGCCCTATGAATAGACAAACCAATGCCAAATAGATTACCAATTCACTCTCAACCTCAATGACCATCAAAGTGATCTAAGTCATTTTCTTTCCAAAGCATCATTCCTCAAATGTGGGCCATCTCCTCAAATCACGGTCCCCTAAAAGTGGGTCATCTCTACAAAAGTCCAAGTCAACCATCCTTTCAACCAAGTTCCAAGCTAAAGCCAAATAGAATGCCTAGATCCTTTTGACTTACCAAGTTATCCTTTTCCTAAAAGTGGGGCATCCTACTAAAACTTCGTTTAAAAATCTAACATTTCTCATAAATTGTCACCTTAACACCTTAGCAGTATAGGTCAGTCTTTCACTGGTTCAAGGTATCCAATTCATCAAAGCAAGCATACCTACACTAGACATAGTATGCACTTCATACAAGACTCAAAGTCTAAATTTGCATCCATCAAAACCTTTCAAACCCTTTAAGGGTAATTGCATATTTCAAACT
The DNA here is from genome assembly GCA_948193065.1 of Aleurites moluccanus. NCBI lineage: Eukaryota > Viridiplantae > Streptophyta > Magnoliopsida > Malpighiales > Euphorbiaceae > Aleurites > Aleurites moluccanus. The sequence goes on along the minus strand of CANXYC010335121.1, from coordinate 3,269 downwards.
AGAATGGAGTTAGGTTTGCTTTTTTAAAAAAAAAAAAATGATTGTCCTAAGATAACTTAGGTTTTCATTTCTAGCCTAGCCTAGCATTGAGTTAGAATCATGCATTACATCAAACTCTTTCTAATTTAGGGCATCCTAAATTGCATCATATTATTTCTTCAAACTTTGGGAAAATTTCCTAATCCACTCATCATTTCCTCTAACTTAAAGGTTCATAAATCACATTTCATCTCTAACTCGAAAAGATATTTGAAGTTAAACCCATCCCAAAATTATTTTAAGCCCAAGCAACCCTTGGCAAATCCAAAATTATTTTAAGCCTAAGCAACCCTTAGCAAATCCAAAATCATTTTAAGCACCCTTGGCAAATCCAAAATCATTTTAAGCACAAGTAGCCCTTAGCAAATCCAAAATCATTTTAAGCCCAAGCAGCCCTTGGCAAATCCAAAATCATTTTAAGCCCAAGCAGCCCTTGGCAAATCCAAAATCATTTTAAGCCCAAGCAGCTCTTGGCAAAATAAAATCAATTTAAGTCCAAGCAAATCTTGGCAAATCCAAAATCATTTTAAGCCCAAGCAACCTTTGGTAAATCTAAAATCATTTTAAACCTAAACAGCCCTTGGCAAATCAAAAATCATTTTAAGCTCAAGTAGCCCTTGGCAAAACAAAATCATTTTAAACCCAAGCATCCATTAGCAAATCCAAAATCATTTTAAGCCCAAGCAACCCTTGGCAAATCTAAGATCATTTTAAGCCCAAGCAACCCTTAACAAATCCAAAATTATTTTAAGCCCAAGCAACCTTTAGTGAAGCCAAAATCATTTTAAGCCCAAGCAATCCTTGGAAAATCCAAAATAATTTTAAGCCTATACTGCCATTGGCAAACAAAATCCATATTTTTTTCAAACTTTTTAGACCTTCCTAATTGTAACACCTTAGTTAAACCTAGAACCTGAACCACAAAGGGTTACTTGGGGAAATTTTGACTTGACTTAAATGTTATGATTTGCTATTTATTTCTGCTTGAATTTGATATGTATGCATATTATATGATGTACTTGTATGAATAGAGGGGGTTTAAAGACTGTTATGAAGGAATCGGGTAAAATTTAGTTTTTGGTGAACTAGGGGCAAAATGGTCATTTCACACCCTTTGAGTTTTTAATGGAAATTAACATTATATTTGATGATAAAAGAGAATATTAGACATTAAAATAGTGGTATAATAATCAAATGAATTATTGTTGGAAGATTAAAGCCGATAGAAAATAATTTCGAGAAAAGTTAATCGGATAGGGATCCAATTCGATCTAGGGATAGTATAATCTTTTCCAAAGGAATATGGACTTATATGGTGTATGAAAGCCTATGGTATCATTTTAGGCTAACCTAAATCAAACCATTGGATGAAAAGATCAAGAATTGAATGGTTAGTAAGCTAGGTTTTATAATTTTTACCATAGAATCAATGTATAGGATTGCACACTTGATATTTAGGTGAGTTTTTCCCACCTCTTCTTCTTCCTTAGCCATTTTCACCAACCAAACTTTCTCTTTCTTCATTCCAAGTTTCAGCCACCATTGATCTACACCAAACCAAGTTGTTTTCTTTCATTTTTTGATCCAAACTAGTTAATTCCATCATTCTAAACATAATTATATCCTTAGATTCAAAGAAAAATCAAGAAAAGTTGATAAATCAAAGCTTTGAAGATTTCAAAGAACTATTGGAAAAGTAAGTGATATTACCATTCTTTTGGTTTAATTTTGATCCTAAGATATTCTTTGATGTTAATTAGTATCAAATATGTGTTTAGGTTGGAAGGAAACTTAAAAGTTGGAAGGAAACCCTAACTAGGAAAAGGTAAGATTCAAATGTGTTATTTTGATGGAATTTTGGTTCAAATGTGTTGTATTTGATGTGTTTGTAATGAATTAGTAGCCATTTGATGGAAATAAATCCATTTGGAGGAATTTCATGCTTGGCCGAATGTGAGGTGCTTAGGAAATGAAGTTGTGCTTTGGTGTTTAATAGGTTTAAAAGCTTGAATGTTATACGTATGATGTATATATATGTTGTTTGATTGATTGGTGTTGAAAAATGAATGAATGGAGTGAATTCTAACTAGGCCAAACCATATTGAGTTTATAGGTTTAATGGGTTAGGTTGAAGTAATTAGGAAGGAAAGGTTTGAATATGGATTAATGATGTATATGATGCAAATGTATAAGTTTAGATATGGAAATGATATTTGATATAAGTACTTAGAAGGTAAACTTGAAATTTGATGTATGTTTGATATGGAATGTGGAGCTAAGTTTATATAAGTTCTTAACTTGGCATAATAGTGATGAATATATGAAATGTAAGTCAAATGTGGTGATAGACATGTGTTTGATGCATAAAGGATTGGAAAAAGTGTAAATTGTGTAATGTGAGGTCTATAGTGTATACTGTGTATGCTTGATGTCATTTGATGTGAATAATGTGTTTTATAATGTTTTCAAGTCTTACTGGAGTGTTATATTTAGAAATAGATGAATTGTCAGGTACTCCAGCTGGAAGTGTCGAGCGGCGGGCCGATTAGGGCTTTCGAGTGTGTTTGGGGGATAAAATGGTCTTTTTGTATAAAAGGTGAGTCTATATGTATAATCATGCATGATTTGCATCATATATCTTATAAAATGTCATTTAGAATGATAAATCAGCACTTGCTATCCAAAAACACCAACATTGCATTTTTACCCCAAAACAGGCCCATCGAAATGACCTAAATTGACCTAAACTTTATCTGTCTATAAAAAGAAATCTAAAAAGCCAATTGAACCCCCACTTGGCCCAATCTTCTAGTTTTTCCCTAAGCTTTAAAATGGTACCTCATGGTCCACCTGAATCCATTGATAGCATAGCTAACCAGAAACTACTCAAAAATCCCAAAACGGACCTATAACGGCGAGTGCCAATTGCAACAATGCAATTGGGCCCCACTGGCCTTTTTTTTTACTTGATCCAAATTTTTTCTATTATTCATTATAAATATATATTGGATTATTCCACAGCTATATGATTTACATAAAGGAACAATATCAGTAAATAGGTGCAAGTCTAATTTTGCATTTGTAACACCTTAGCCTAAACCCTAATAGGGACCTTTAGGGGAATTATTTTTCCTTTCTTATGATGTGTTAATATTATATGTAAATGCATGGAATATGTATATATGCATGTTATATGACCAAATTTTTAGGCCTAGAGTTGATTTGAAGTC
>CANXYC010334992.1:0-14901 GCA_948193065.1 Aleurites moluccanus | reverse complement strand
GATTTCTGCCAGCACTACTGATGTATATATATATTTTGTACTCTGTATTTTGGATATTCATATCTAGCTGTTCCATGGGGTATGTGTGGGTTAGCTAGGATATGAACAGATATATATATGTTTATGAGGATATATGAGATAGTATTTCAGAATGAACAGTGTTTTATGATTGATGGATATATATATATATGCATAGATATGTCATGTGTAACAGATGATGGATAAGTTTTATTCTGCTGCGATAAATATATATGTATGTGGTGAATGTGATTGATACTGGATTCTACGGGTGTCGGTCGCCATTGGCATCTCCCGTGCCCTAGGACCGTCACGATCCGACTGCGGGAACGGGTCGTGACAGGTTAACTGTCCTAGCCATAAGAACTGATCAGTTTTATTTTTATTGATATGTGATTAACATATGATATATGAGTTTCATGGCCCATCATCTGTCTTATCTACATGACATGAGCTTCTTTGACTTATTCACTGATCCTATAGTCTTTTACTGTATTATGATCCCTTATTCTGTTATCAGTATGTAGATTAATATTTATTGATTATCTGCCTATTATTTATTGATATCTTAGCCATTTCTTTTGGTCGATGCATATTGGATTCACTGAGTATTTTATACTCACCCCTTTCATTTGTTTCCCTTTCCAAATGCAAATTGAGTAGCAGATTCCCGACTGTTATTTCTAGAGGAATTTTACAGTATCTTTAATAGCAGTGTAATTATTTTTAATATTGTATTCATATAAATATTTTAGTTGCTCCATGTGTTGTATAAATAATATAGTTAGACTATGATTATGTATGTATGGTATAATATGGAGTTTAATTAATGTTATGACATGAGATGATAGCAATTACAATCAATTGCAGAATGAGTTACAGACATATTACAAAATGGATAATAATTGAGTAATTGGTTAATAATTTGATAGTTAATGATTTAAGTATGATGATAGTATGCGATACTGGATTCTACGGGTGTCGGTCGCCTCTGCCATCTCCCGAATCCTAGAACCATCACATTCTGAAATTGGGACGTGATGGAGGTGAATAGGTTAAAAAATGTTTTGAAGAGCCTGTCATATGTCTATTTGCTCCTGAGTCTATAACCCAGGAATTATCAAGTGTGACAAGAAAAGCAATACCTAATTTCACAAAATTAGAAGAGGCAACTGAGGAATTAAAATCAAGCTTTGATCAGAGACGATTGAGAGTTTGTACTTCATCATTAGAGAGACCTTCAATTATAGAGGTTCCATTGGATGAACTAGTAATATCAACATAATGTGCCTAAGGTCTAGTAGAACTCTGTTGCTCCTAACGTGCCTGAGGTCTGCTAGAGTTTTGTTGCCTTCCTTCACGACCTCGAGTAGAGCGTCCATGGAGTTTCCAACAACTTTCTCTCGTGTGTCTAGGCTTACCACAATAGTCATACAACAAATGATATTTTTTATGATCCTAGAGTATTCTGTTTAGACTGTGAAGTATTCATCAATAGCCCAGCTTTCTCCAACGACACTGTACGTACCATGGCAGTCCGGCGACTTTCTTTTTGTTGTACATAGGAGTAAATTTGTCTGAGAGATAGGAAAGGATCCCTACCAAGAACTTGAACCCGAATTTTATCGAACTCCATGTTCAACCCTGCAAGGAAATCATAGATACGATCTTTTTTTACCAATTTTTGATATTTCACTGCATCATCAAGACATTCGGCTTCAAAGTTTTGGTAATAATCAAGTTTCTGCCATAAACTACTCAACTCAACAAAATATCGAGTAATAGTCATCTCACCTTGCTTGGTCGCCCGAACTTTATTGCGTATCTCATAGATTTGAGCATCATTACCCACTTGTGAATATGTTTAGGCTACAGCATTCCAAAGTTTTGATGCAGAATCAAGGAAAAGATAGCCTTTTGCAATTTGAGGCTGCATAAAATTAAAAAGCCATGACATGACCAATGAATTTTCTGAGTCCCATAGTTGGCCGGATGACTGAGATGCTTTTGATTTTGATTTTTTACAATTAAGATAACCTTGTAAGCCCCTAGCTTGTATAAACAACAAGCACGATCTAGACCATGCTAGATAATTGGTTCCATCTAATTTTACAAGACTAATTTAAAGAGATGGATTCTCACTCAATTTTATAATTTTAACATCAGCCATTATAAAAACTTATTTCAGACTTGAAACCTGGAAAGCACGGACACCTTAAATAGAAGGGAGAGTCGGTGTCCGACACGCTTTCGACGACACGCTCTCGACACGCGGTCAATAATTTTCGACACGTTGACCAATTCGATACTCGAATTTGACCATGTCGGACACAGTCAAATGACAATTGTGTAAATAATATGAAATAATAATTTTGTAAATACTTTAATTTTCTTAAATCCCTAATTCAATCCCCTAAAATCAGCAAAATACTTTGCTCTGTTGATTTTTTTGGTATTCGCTTCTCATACAGATAAGTTCCTTCTTCTTCATTTTTTTTTCCTGGTTTCTCTTCTTCTTCTTCTTGCATCACATTTCTTCTATGGCATTTTTTTACCAAATCAATCAGATCTTTTGGTTTCGGGAAGAAAGGTAGATGATGGGTCAATTATTTCTAAATTTAACAAGCATTGTTTTTATTAGCAGATGCAATAATGGTGTATATTAGATTTTACTAGCATTGTTTTTTTTTTTTTTTTTTTATTAAATTGATGAAAATATTTATTGTTAAATTGATAATATAATTTGTTTTATTTGATTTTTTAAAAATTAATGAATATGAATGATAATATATAGTGTATATATTAAAAATATTATTTAATATTCAAACGTGTCTTAACGTGTCGAAATCTAAATTTTTTTAGAATTAACGTGTCGGAATATCGTGTCGTGTCGTATCGCGTGTCGCATGTCAGTGTCTGTGCTTCATAGCTTGAAACTATAAAAACAAATTAACCTCTATGTTGGAAAAAGTATCCCACATCGAATAATGATAAAATAAATAAATGACTTATAAGCGAGTGAGTGTTGGACTTAGCACAAGCCAATTGGTTTTGTGCGAGTGTTAGACTTAGCACAAGCCAATTGGTTTTGTGCAAGTGAGTTCTATCACTTACCCATTTATAAGTCCACTTATGTATGGGCACATGAACTTTAATATGATATCAGAGTTTCATGCCCAAACGGGCTAGATCCTGGGATCCATGTTCGAGTCCCATTGTTGTTGTTAGACTGATGATGATGCCAGTCCGGACCGAAGCTGAAGAAGAAATATCAGCCAGTCCATTTGTGAGCAAGTGTCAACCGGCTTGTTGATGTTAGGCCATGAGCCAAAACCCGGTTGCACTTGAGGGGTGTGTTGGAAAAAGCATCTCATATTGAATAATGATAAAATAAATAAAGGACTTATAAGTGAGTGAGTGTTGGACTTAGCACAAGCCAATTGGTTTTGTGCAAGTGAGTTCCATCATTTACCTATTTATAAGTCCACTTATGTATGGGCCCATGGACTTTGATACTCTATAAGTAAACCCAACTTACACTCTAGCAAATCCATACCCAACCAATCAAACCAATAACCCAGCAATAAAATCAAACCAAACCAGAGAATCTAACCTCAAAATAAGACATGAAACTTGTTCTCACCAGTTTTGGAAATAAAAAACCAAAAACAAAAACTCCAAAATCTCTGGTAGATCGACCTCAGATCGGCAGAAAAACATAAAGGGAAGACCCTCATATCGAAAGGTCAAAAACGGCAGACTACGCACCTAGTCGGAGTCGCAACCTTTAAGCGAGTAAGATTGGTCAAAGTCCAGTGGAAAAACATCGCCAGAGAAGTCTGTATGTGCCAACGATCGATCTGTCAGGTGGAGCATGGGTGCTCCGGAAATGATTTTTCTGGCAGTCACCGACTGAGGTTGGGTAGCTATTCTATGAGGGTAGTGGCGATAACGCACACCTATAGGCCCTCTGATTTGAGTATTGCTTCTATTTTCTCTTCACTGAAAAGAATAGGTAAGCTAGAGAAGACAACCGAAGTAAAAAATCAAGCCCCTAGGGATGGTGGCTCTGATACCATGTTAAGAACAAAGAGTAAAGCTCTGTATTTCATTGATTAATTAACTTACGTACAAAAATCAATTTTATACACTAACTAAATCCTAAATTAGAAAAGAATATTAAAAAAGAAATAATATACAATCACACAAATCACTCCTAAAATCAAGCTAGGAGATATGAAAATATTTACAAGTCAACATTTAGGACTCTTTTTTAGTTTATTTTATTAATTCCTAATTAGTATTTTATCATATGTCTTATAAATAGGCTAGCAGTCTAACAGTTTATAGGAGATTCTCCTTAGTAATAAAATTTTAATCTTTTATTCCCGGCTAATTGCAGATTATCTTTCCTTGTAGACTCAAGGATGTTTGAAGCATAAACGTGATTTAGCCTTATTTATCTGCGCTTCCCCGCTACATCAGACTTGACTTTAACTATTTATTTTATTCCTTATTTCTAGTAGTGTGCATCATGTGTTTGTGGTCTTTTATCTTATATTTATGTTTCTTATCCTGATTATCCATATTTTAGTGTATTGTTGCATCTTGGGGAATCAGTTACCAATTGCATATGCATAAAAATTCTATCCTTTGTAAATAAAGTTAAGAAGTTAAAACCCAGTAGGATTCTGTTATTGTGGTTTTGTTCCAACCTCCAACCTATAATTGGAACTTGTTCTTACTTGGGCTGTATCACCATAACAGTGTACCCTTTCTTCTACTTGAAGTGCATATTGCGTGGTCAAGGTAGAAAAGTCAACTAATACCCATCTCATCCTTATGGCATGCCAAACAAATTAAAAGCGCATATCTAATGCATAAGGCTCCAAACTTTGAGATGGTTGGGGGAGGATCATCTATTTCTTTAAAGGTATTGCTTATATGGTATAAGAAACAAATGCACAAAACATGTAGAGTAGCTATGTATGTAATTAATCTCCCACTCCTAAGGAAATAGCCTAGAATTTGATATTTCAACAACTAGATATTCAAATGTAGGCATGTAGATCAAAATCGACTCATAAGGTTATTGAAAAGAAAAGAAAAGTAAGTCATAATCTGGGTTTTAATTACTAAAATCAGAAATAGTAAGAGTAACAGTGTAATGGATTCGGAATGAATCGGACTGAATCGTTCCAAATATTCCACTACTGCCATGAATTCTTAAAGCCCCAATATCACTTAAATCAACAGTAAACAAGAATTCAATAAAATCATAATTTCAAAAAGAACTTAACAAAATATGAAAGATATTATGTTAATAATTGGATTAATCATGAGAAATTGTTGTTTCACATGTTTGTCAGACAGTTTTTGGCGATCGGCAAATCACTCATAGAGAAATGGAAAATAATGTATCAGTGGGCTAAAAATTCCATTACAAAATGGCTGAAACATTATGAAACAGTTGTTATGTAAAACCCTGGTCATAATACAATATGAAGAGTGAAATAAACTTACTTGAGGAAGCGGTAATACAACAAATAAGTCAACAAAAAAATATCCACGGAGGTAGTGCAAAGCAATTTTCCTTGGATGGTCAACTAATTCTCCAGCTCCAACCACTCTGGATTCCGGAGCTACATAGGCCAACCTAAACTGCAAAGAATAAATAGAGTGACATTGATGCAACTAATTGCTTCAAATTCAGAAATTACTAGTATTGAGGTGTTTAATTGGAAAATCTTATATCAAATGGGAAAGCAGGGAAAATTTTTTAAATCACAAAGTATAAGGAATAATAATGCAGTATATTCATCAAACAATCCAAACATGAAGAGTCAAACTACAGGAAGATAATTTTGCATGAAATACTAACAGTATATTCATCAAACAATCCAAACATGAAGAGTCAAACTACAGGAAGATAATTTTGCATGAAATACTAACAGAAAGAACAATGACATATATGATAATTTTAATTAAAAATACGAGTCCGTGGTGTTAGAGAACTCAACCGATGGCAATGTGGGATATATAAAGCAAGTAAAACATTCTCTGTTATGTTTAGTAATGAAATATTTCCCATTGCACCATTTGATTAGTAGCCCAATGGTCAGTTCCAACTATGTTTTAAAAAAAAATGATGTGTTATGAAAGCCTCATTCGATTCATAGATTAAAAGTTGTAAATTTGATAAAACAAAAGTTTTGAACCAAATGTGTGATTCTGCTCTTCCATTCTCTCCTAAATCATTTTGTATTCAAAGAAAATCTCCATTATACTCTCGCAAGTCTTAGAAATCATAACATTTTGGTTCCCACACAAAGCCATCACAAGATTGCACCAAGAAATAATGAAAAGAATAAGCCTTAAAAAGCTCCTAAAACTTAATAAAAAGAAATGTTGTTGAGCCCCCTCTAGTTTTATTTTGAACTATTGATTCGTCAAATTTTTTTCTTTTTTTCAGGCCAATGAAGGCCAGCTCATCCAAGTCAGCAATGCACAAGAAATAACTTAACACTGGCATTGCAAAGTGTAGTTAGGATGAAAAAGTGCTAACATAGATTGCCACATCAACTACCAACTCGCTTTATCTTCATCCTCTAATTGAGTTGGCTTGGCATAAGATTGAATTATAATCTGATAGACTTCAACTGCATCAACCAAAATTATAGTATTTTCCTTTTATTTACACCCTAAATAATGAGATTGAAAAGCACAAAAGAGCTGATTATTATTATAAATCAAGTAAATCTAGTGTCACCTATTTTGTTGGTTTATTTTACGTTTGCTTAGTTTGAATCCAATTGGGCTATTTTCCCAACAGTTAAGAGTGTATAGCTGAAGTTGCAACAATAAAATGATCTATAGCATGCTGCTAGATGATTAATATATTTGGACAACAATTAGAGATAGATTTAACAATACAAAATAAACGAATAAATCAATAACATGAAGAAAAATAGATGCGTACCTGAAGAAGCATGTTCAGTAAGTATATGAAATCAGTCATGCTCCTAAAAACTACAATTGTTGTAGTCATAGGCCAGTTAATAACAATGCACTTTTTATCCTGCATCCAAAAAAATGGCGTAATCATGAAATAACTAAAAGGAAGCAAGCTAAAATAATGAACCAAGCGGAATATGTTGACTTTGAGAGGGCAGAAAGCTGACACACATACAAATACAGTTCCTGTAATTAAACCTTCAGACGGCTGTCCAGGAACACAGCATAAATACACTGCAGATTTTGAACCTCACAGGGCCAGCCTATCATTCATTACACCAACATTTGTATAGTTAAGTGTTTACATAGCCTAAGTACAAAAGAGTGGCCTTAACACTGCCCCACAACTTAACCATAACTTACTTTTAACCATGCTAACCCATAGCTAGCCTTTTCCAACTTACAACTAAGACATAAATTCTACCTGACCCACTAACAGACCTGCTGGAACAGAAGGTCTGAACATTAATTCAAATTTCAAATTTCTCACAAAACTACAAAGTAACTAGAGAGTATCTAACTAAATTCTCTATTCTCAACAAATAACATATGAAACGCGTAAAGCCCAGACAACAAAGCAGCAGCAGCAACAATACATAGGATAGTAGACCCCCCAATAATTCATATATGGAAGCAAGAAAGAGGAACTGTAAGAGGATGTTATCCCCAATCAAGCTTGACATTATTGAGATGTGGAATAATTTAAATTCAGATAGAATCAACCTGTCTTAGAGTTCCACATTAAAAGTCCTTTAAGTTTCCTTTAATTCACGTATTAAAGGGAGTAGTACCTTGGAAATGTCGAATATCCATTAATTTAAAGATGGATATCATGTAAAAAATAACAGGAAGGAGCCCTAAGTCATACACAGAGGATGAAAATGATAGAATGTTCAAATTAGGCAAAAGAAAAGAAAAATAAGGGTCATGGACAAATATTCTCTTCTCTTTCCAGATCCCTACAAAAGATAACTTATTGTAATACACCATGATACCTGAATAGCCAATAAAAGGCCTTGTATGGTGGCACAATTAGAGCATTTAATATAATGTCCCTAATTCATATATAAATATAGGTAAATACGCATAAACGCATAACTTTATGATTATTCAGAGACTGAGAACAAACAAAGCTTTACCTGAAGCACAGAAAGCAAGAAGAAAAATAACGGGTCTACAAAAATTGCCACCAAGCAAGTAATGACAAAAAACTTGTTCCATTGTTGAACAACTTTAGTATGAGGATTCATAACTCCAGGAATATATGGACTTAGAAAAGATATGAATCTCCTTGCCCAACCTTTAGCATCCCCATAAAGATCATTATGGAACTGGAAAGAAGGGGAAAAAAAAGGAAAGAAGAAGAAGAAGAAGAGCTGCATGAGCATGTTAATGCAGTTGTATAACATTATATTCTAGAAAACAAAGCACTGGGACAATAGACACAACAAAACTATGATTGAGCAACAATTCAACACAATATAAAACCAATTTATGTTCTTCTTCCCCTTTCTCATTTTTCCCTACTTTCTCTATCTTCTGTACTAATACAGGAATTTGAGCTACTGTCCACAGCAGAATAACAGCCCCTTGCATGTCAATTAATCAGGTCATAATTCCATTTAAAGTGTGCAATATATAGACTAGTGCATGCCCAACATCTTAATTAAATTTTTAACATGGATCTATTTTCCAGCTGAAACATTAGAAGCTTCAAAAGCTACAAGGTTAACGAGAAAACCAGGCATGCATATGCATTATAGAAATGGATTGTTTTTGGGTCAAAAATTAGAAAAATGAGAATAAATAAGCACATTATATAAACTCAACTAAAGACTCCATGATCAACCCTCTCTGATAGGAAAATCAGACGAATATGAGAGAGACATCCATTAAAGTAAAATATTTGAAAAAAGGTAATCATTTAAAGTTGAAATTTACATCCATCATGCAGATAGAACCTTTGACTCTCTACTCAAACAGCAGCAGAAAAGAAATATATAGCACTAAACATCTAAAATCACATGGTTGTAATAAAACAATCTGACACTTTGAGGAAAATTCTATTTCTTTCCCTCTAAGAAAATAAAATGGGTAAAAAAGGTTCACCTTGGGATCAAATATAACTGAAGCTTTTGAATGTTTTTCCTGTGCTGGTTTGAAATTGTAATATGTTGGGCATGTTGTGCAATAAGGATCGTTGCACAATCCCAATTGCCCAGACCTCAATAAATGTTCATTTTTACCAGCATATTTCTCATTTGTCCAATCATGCTGACCCTCAGCCATGGGTTTTACTATTTTATGGCCTGCTATTCCATGATTTAGTTGCAAAATGTTCTCAGCCTTACTTTTGATATAGATTGGACCACTCATCTGAATTGTTGGAACTCTTCTTTCACTACGTAATGGACCAGTATAGCCTACAAGGTTCGCTTCATTTTCATACGATTCCAAGGAATTCATAGGAATAGAGATTGAAGCACTTCGAGTCCTTGGAATAAATGCCGGAAATTGAGAATTCACATTTTCGTCAAATGATTGAGGTTGTACATCTGACAGCATTGGCACCTCATCTTTGTCATAACTAGCCATTTTCAATAACTACAACCTACAAAAGGAACACAAAACAGACTTAATATTCAAGATAAATTAAAGCATATACTATCAAGTGACTATTTCAAGAAAAAATAAGAAAAAAATAATTTGATTTAAAAATACATAAAAACTGAAAAAGAAAGCATAAAGCTCTAGAGATACAGTATCAACAACACACAAAAGTATAACATCAATGCATCATAACAAATAAGAAGAATAATTCAAGAGAAAACGTAGTAGGGGCAGAAGGACTACTAGTTAGTTTACATGATTGTAACTACTAACGAAGAAGAGTTGGATTTATTGAACCTGAAGTGCAAAACACATGATTTCATAGCGCTAATGAAGTAATGAATAAAATACAACTTCTCTAAATCCTAACACCATTTACGATGCTTTGGTAGGCAGCAATTCAGCTTAGCGTGCTGATGCTGTTCAATGTTTATCAGACAAACTAATTCTAAGGAATACACAGCCCAAAGCTTATTGGGTAAAATTAAATTCAGCCCATGATTACCTTAATAAATGGCTGAAACCGATAGTTGTAGTTATAAAGAAGACTTGGAACTCAAACTCAACATGATGATACAATACAATTACAAGTCATGTAAATTTAACATAATTTTGCAGAGATTTTTTGAAAAATTTAGAAGCGAAACCAACTCATTTTGGAGTCTTTAATAGAGTGAAGGAAAGTGATACTAGTTTTTATGAAAATGTAGAGTAGAGAGACAAACCTGGAGGAACCTTGAAACCTGAAGCCAACTACATAAGACAAAAGCAGCCAAAGTATATCATCTAAGCCATATGCATAGATAGAAATTCAAATTCAACATAAAAAAAAAAAAAATTACAGAGAAATTGTCTAAAAGAAAGACTAATAATAACATTCAAAAAGAGAGAGAGCAAAGACTTTAAAAAGTCAGTCAATGAGACAGTCTGTTCTTTAATTGGGACCCACTTGACTCCTTCCGTATAATTACTATTATTATTTTTTTGAGAAAAAAACAAACCATGTAAAAACAAAAAAATATATATATATTTTAAAATAAAGTTATTATTTATTAGCATAATCATATTTGGTTGACATCGTGATTTTAAAGTTAAGAGGACATGTAAATTAGTAATTGTGATCTAATTTAATAAATTGAATTTAATTAATTTAAGTAATGAATAGTTTAATTAATTAGTTAATTAAATTATTTCTTAAAATATAATAATAAAATATTAATTAAACAAGTGTGATTATAAATTTATAATGTATGACTTTTATATATGACTTTTATGATTTCTTACTATTTTATCTAATTTTCTAATTTAATAATTTTGAATTTTAAGTTTAATTTGTAAATTAAATTCTATGAATTCTCATATCTAGTAGAATTTTGAATTTGATTTTCAAAGAAACCAAGTACAAAAATTTAAAAATTAAAATGAAAAATTAGATGTATTTCAAAAATAAAATAAAATTTTAAAAAATAATTTATAAGAAATAAAAAAGTTCCATGTCAGATTAGTTGAAAAAAAAATAGTTTTGAAAACTGAAAATGAAAAGTTGCAATGTTCAGTGGAAGATTTTTTAAAGAAAAATAAACCCTTAATAATTTACTTAATGTATAAATTTTTCAAAATAAAAATAAAGTTTCTGAATATTTTAATTTTAAACTAAAATTAGAATATCAGTTTATAAAAACATCATTCTCGTATGTATTATCTTTCATTATTAAATAATTTTATTGCAATTAATTTGGGGGATAATGTTACGTCTTGATTTTGAAACATGACAGTTCTAAAATATAGAAATTGCTAGAGGCGACGGAAATCATATCCTAATCCATTTATTAACTTATTATTACTCAGTTAATCATTTACTATATATTTTATATTATGTCTTTATGTTATTTGTCATTCTGTAATATGTTATTCTGATGTTTATAATCATTATTGACATATGCAATGTTCATATATAATTTTTATATCATATTATATATTCACACATACAGTCTAACTATAACTAATTATACATACCCATGGAGTAACTAAAATAATTTACAACACTGAGTTTAAATAATTACACTGTCGACACTACACTGCAGTAATTCACAGAGGAATAAGATTATGGATTCTGCCTTTTACTCTTGCCCTGAAAAATATAAGCAACTATAGAAATTAGTACAAAATACTCAGTGAATCTAATATATATCATATAATGGGCAAAGGTTAAGTAAATAATAAATAACAGGTAAATAATCAGAAGTTAACTGCATTGCACACCTAGTTACAGAAGATGGAAATTTTAACAGAAATAATGGTAAGGAATCAATAAACAGGTTAGCAATAAACATATCATGTAGATAAGATAGACAATAGGCTTTTAACACATGTAAACATTTATAATCACATATAATATACATAATGCTGATAAACCTTATGGCTAGAATAATTAAACCTTCCCGGCTAGGACAATTAACCCTTCCTGGCTAGGGTTCAATATATATACACTGTGCACATTGTCGACGGTATTTATCCGCTACCCCGTCGGTAAGGAAGCTCTGTCAAATCAACATATTATCTAATAAAAGGATGAAATAAATCAATGAACATCAAATGGGTAGCAATTAGCTCAATAAGAATCAATAGCTTTCAAATCATTCAAATGATACCGTAAATCAATAGCTTATAATCAATGGATGATACATATAGAAGAGCAATTGGTTTAACAATCAACAATGGATTGAAACACAAAATAATTATTCAAGGTCAATTGATTGGTATAATTGGCTAGCCAATGTCGCTGACTACAATGGCATACAAATGGTAGCCCTATGAGATTTACAAGTGATAGGCCTATGGATTTTCAACTAGGCATTTCAACAAACACTTGGTGTGCAACATATATTAGGCATTTTGATATGGTTTTGGTGCAATATTGATATTGTCCCAATATCAACAAAACAACTCACAATATAGGCAATACAATAGGCATTGATTATCCAATAAATAACATCAAACAAAGGATCAAATGGGCTTGTGAAACAAGAAGAAAAACAAAGCAAAATCAAAGGAATGAATAGTGCATTAGGGTTCGGCTAAGGATGGGCTTTCAAGGGAGGTTTTCATTCAATATTTCAATGCTTTAGACATATTAAATGATACGTATTAAACTCACCTAATACTTCAAATTAGCTTGAAAATTTGATTTTCCACTTAAAGTTTTAAAGGAGGCAAAAATGACAATCTTCCTCTTCCTTGTGTTCTACACCAAATCAATCGCCAATTAAGCTTTTATTAGCATCAATTAAACATAATCTAAGCTAATTAGATATTAAACATCATTAATCTAGGGTTTAGCATGATGAAACTTCAATTAGGGTTTTCAAATTGGGGATTTTCCACCAAATGCATCAATTGATGCAATTAAAAATTAAACTCATCTAATTCAACACCCATTACTCTTATTTAACCTAAAGAATTAAAGAATTAATCATATTACCTCTTGATGTAGGATGGGCCAAAATCTTTCTTCAATGTATTCTTGATTTTCTTTGAGTTTCCAAGTAAGAACTAGATGGTGATGGAAGAAACAAGGTTAGATTCTTAGATTTTCTTAAGTTTCTCTTGAAAATTTTGCTTGAAATTGGTGGGGAAAGGCTATATGGTGGTTCAACATAAGGTGGGGAGGAAGGAAGAAGATGAGCAAAAATATCTAAGTGTGGCTTTTATAGGTGGGAGAATTGACAAATTACAAATTCATCTCTAAAACTTTCTTTAATTAGACTTTGATCCCACAACTTTCTATAATTAATTATGTAATTTTGTTAAGTTTTAGATTTCAAAGTGGAAACTAAAATAGCTTATTTTATCTGTAGTTTATCCTCATATAGCTTTCAGAATCATTTTGGGTCATAGACAGTGGGTTTTCCAAAATGCTCCTGAAGTTTCACTTATTTACGATTTTGCCACTCTATTAATTTTCTATCATTTTTAATACTTTTTCATACATTATTTATATAATTATCTATTATTATTCTTAATATCTCATTATACAAGTATCTGTGAAAAATTAACTTTAATTGCATATTGTATTAATTCCTTAAATTTCCTAAGTATTATTGGTGTTTTCGGCTCGATAACTAAGGAAATCACTGTGCAACTGTAGCAATGATCTAGGGTATTATATTCTACCCTCCTTCAAATAAATTTATCCTCAAATTTAAAATAATACGTACCTCATTACTAAAATAAGAATGGATATTTGGCCTTCATATCCTGCTCGCTTTCCCAGGTATACTCTTCCATTTACTGATTCCTCTATAGCACTTTTACCATGGGAATCTCCTTATTCCGTAATTGTTTGACTTGACGATCCACAATTTTCACTGGTACCTCCTCATATGTCAAGTCTTCATCCACTCCAATTGTCACACCCCCACTCCAGTGGTGCGATGATCCTAGGGCAAGGGTAGGCTTAAGGCCACCATAAACCTGTAGAACTCACAAATCATGAATCTCATATACTATTATATCAATCACAATATCATACATTATCAAACAATGATCATGCCTATACGTATAATTAAACATCAATCCTAACTTTTCTATTATCATTTCATATCCTTCTCTTATTCCTTAATGATCAAAAGAGACATCTCACATCACTGAGGAACAAGAGTACCCAAAAGATAATAATCATACATCAAAATATACTAGTATCCTCGAATGACTAATTACGGATGTAACACCTTAGCCTAAACCCTGATAGGGACCTTTAGGAAAATTATTTTTCTTTCTTTATGATGTGTTAATATTATATGTGAATGCATGGAATATATATATATGCATGTTATATGACCTAATTTTTAGGCCTAGAATTGTTTTGAAATCAGTTAGGACTTAATCGGGTAAGTTTGGAATTTTTGGTGATCGGGGGACTAAATTATAATTTTGCAATTTTTCGAGGTTTTATAAATTTATTAGTATATTTGAGTAAAGGAAAGAATAAAAGTGAATGTAAATGGTCTTAAATTATTTATTTGGAAATTATATGGAAAAATGTATCCGGTTGGAGACAATTTCGGGAAAACAGCTCAACGGGGGCGTTTGAGGGGTTTCGGAGTAAATTAAGGACCATATTGTAATTTTACCTTGAATATGGGATTATAAGGTGAGTGTGATTCTATTATAATAGTTTAGGCTTGATTAAATCTAGCCGTTGGATTAAATGATGGAAAATCGGACGGTTGGATCGTTCGGGAGCATTTTAGCTATCGT
>CANXYC010334985.1:0-11527 GCA_948193065.1 Aleurites moluccanus | reverse complement strand
CACCAAACCCTAACCATTCTAACTTCCGGCCAAACTAGATTTCTTTCCAAATCCAATTATTTCAATCATTCAATCATCAATCCATGCTATACACATCAAATGAACAACATTTGAAGCATTAAATCCATCAAAACCATACTTGAGTTCAATGTTCATCCTATTAGGGTTTCAAACCAAAATTTTGCATTCCAACCATACAAAATGAATTCTAATCCATAAATATTAACAAGAAATGCCATATGAACATTCCTAAATCAAAAGAACTCAAAAACAAACAACTTACCAAAAATTCTTCCAAATCTTCCTTGAATTAATTTGTTGTTCAAATGAGTTTTTCCTTGAATCTAATGGTTATAAAGGTGTTTAAAATGATGGATACTACCTAATTCCATCAAAATATGAAAGAAAACTATAAGAAATGGACATATGGTGTGATGGCCAAAACTTACAAAGCCTAACAATGGTGTTTGTTGTAGTTTTTCATAAGGATGAAGATGATGGTTTGATGTGGTGGTAAAAATCTATTCAAAATATCAAAAACTGATCCAATGGTTTAGGTTTATGGTAACTTTGGTGAAACCTAGCCATCCAACCATCCATTTTGCTTACTTTAATGCCATTTGTCCATCCAAAGTCAACATTGGTAGCTAACACATATATTTGCCACACCAAATCAAAAACCAATGGCAAAAATCCAATACTTTGAACTTATGATAGCAAATTTGCAACCTACTGATCCAACCGTCTATTTTTCCATCATTTGATCCAATGGTTGGATTTAATCAAGCCTAAACTAATACCATAAGGTTGCACACATTCTATAATCTCATATTATAAAGGAAAAGACCAAAATGCCTTTAATGCTAACCGAAGCACCTCAAGCTCCTCAAGCACCTCAATTGAGCAGCTTGTCGAGAACTATTTTCAACCGGGTTTATTTTTCCATCTATTATTCAAATAAACTTAATAATTTCATTTACATTCACTTATTTTCTTTTCTTTCTTCATTTATAGTGCTAAATCCATTAAAATCTGAAGGGGCTGTAAAATGGCCATTTTGCCCCCAGTTCTCAAAATTTTCAAAATTTCCCGATTTTGTCCTAACAGCCTTTAAATTACTTCTATGCCTAAAATCAAGTCATATAACATGCATATGTATCATTTTCATGCATAAATACATCACATAAACATATTATAAAGAAAACAAAAATTTTCCCCTAAGTCCCTCTTTAAGGGTTCCAATAGGGTTTAAGTTGAGATGTTACAACCTAGCCTTCAATGGCATAAATATTGCAATTCGCAAGCACTTTGAAGGCCATAGGTTCAGAGACTTTTATGATTTCCTAGACCGAGCCAACAATTATGAGAGACTCTTGAAGGAGAAGGATCAAAGGAAAACATCTTCTAAAGGTACTTATTACCAAGATCCATTGGAGTTGAGTGAACAGAACTCGAGCTGGATTGCTTAGGAATATTCTTTTGATCTT
Organism: Aleurites moluccanus; assembly: GCA_948193065.1. NCBI lineage: Eukaryota > Viridiplantae > Streptophyta > Magnoliopsida > Malpighiales > Euphorbiaceae > Aleurites > Aleurites moluccanus. The sequence continues at coordinate 10,040 of CANXYC010334985.1, read as the reverse complement.
TATAAGGTCGATGAGATATTTGATTGCTCACTAAAGGACAATTAGATAACTTTGTCGGCTGGACACATCATTCCACCAGTCGAAGAAAGGGCCAAACAAGACTATTGCAAATGACATAACTCATACCAACATCAAATTAAAAATTGCATAGTATTTTGTAACGCTATTCAGAAGGCTATACAAGACGAAAGATTGGCTCTTTCGAACAAGGGTAAGACATTGGTGGAAACAAACCTTTTCCCCAAAACCTCAGTCAAAATAGGTTGAGACACAGGGTAGGGGACGACACCTCTACAACAGAAACAAAGCCCCAACTTACAAGCCGATAATATCCAATCCTTAGAGGGATCAACCAAGAGTACCAGGGACTTTTAGGCCCAGACCTCAGCACACTGAGCGATGGGAAGTTCATGAGCCCAACCGATGAAATGTCTTTGAAAGGCTTGATCAAAAGCCAACTAACGGGCCGATCCCAACTAAGACCCAAAAAAGGAGATGGCAGAGGCAGAGAAAAGCTGAGAGGTTGCACAAGCTGAGAAAGCCTAATTAATGAAGGAAAGGACTTATGGTGCTGAAAGCCACACATAACAGGGACAAGACCAACAGGCCAAGCCGAGTAAATTGCTTGGGTTACTGAGAGGCTTCGAGCCAGAGACGAGAAAATACTATAGAAACTGAGGTTTGGCTATTGGAAGATGAACAAAAGAGAGTGACCTTAATTGCCAAATTGTATCAGCCTGACGACAAACCCAAGCCTCATGATATAGAAGAAGCTAGCTTCAATTCCAAAAGGAGGAAGGTCTGGGTTCCAAAATAGAAACAATAGCTCGAGCTTAGTGACAAAGGCAAAAGTAAGGTAGACTCGGGAGCAAACATCAATATGGTGAGCTACTTGCCTCTAGAATTTTTGCCCAAACCTAGACAACTATCAACACTAGACGGTGACATCTTGGAAGTTGAACCAACAGAAGTGGGAGAGAGGTTTGACAATCCATCATCATCAAAGAACCATCCCAGATTCTAATAAGCCATATTCGGCCCCTCTACATTAAGGACAAAGTAAATGCAGTAATGGTTAATATAATGTTGGTTGATAATAGGGCAGGAGTCAACATATTTCCACTTTGAATGTTAAAAAAGCTCGGCCTTAGCAGAGATGACCTTGAGAAGGCCGATGTATCTATGACCGACTTCACTAGGGGAGAAACTATGGCAGAGGGTTTCTTTCCCATACAAATAAAGGTCGGAAAGAAAGTTCGGACATAAAGTTTGTTTATAGTAGAAGTGATGAGTAATTGCAACATCCTTCTAGACTGAGACTGGATTCATTCAAATGGCTACATATCTTCCTTAATGCACCAGACTCTAATCTTGTTAGGAAAGGGTATGTGGAAATTGTACATGCCGATCATAATCCTTCCAAGAGGAAGTTCACATGACCGATGCAATGTTTTATGAACCTTAGACCAAAGTCACTGAATTCGTCTTTGATAATGGTAAATGTAGAAAAAAACCATTTGAGGTGAATACATTAGATCAATCTTGAATCGTGGCACATGAACTGCTTCGATCAACATCAGTTCAACTGCCCAACCGAGCACCCGCATCAAAAAAGGATCAGTGACTTCACAACGAAAAAGAGAATGTTGGAACAAGATTCTAGATCTTACTCATCAACACAATATAGCAGTAGTCGAATGTATTTATGAGGATAAGGAGCAGGATCCTTCGGCCCAATTAAAGTTGACTAATTTGAAACTAGCATCCCCAAATTAAGAGGTCTAAGCAACAGAGGTGCAAGACCCTTCGAAAGAGATCAATGTAGACACTGATGGAGAGCTTTAGCCTTTAATCATTAGTGTTAGGCTCAATGCTAAATTTGAGGCAAAGCTAATTGCTTTATTACGGGAGTTCAAAGATTACTTTGCTTGGGATTATGATGAGCTACCTGGTTTAAGTCGAGATCTGGTGGAGCATTGACTACCTATCAAACTAGGTTTCAGGCCATTCAAACAGCCTATGTGCCAAATGTCTAAAGAAGTTGAGGAGTTGGCTCTGGAAGAAATAAAGAGACTCCTAGATGTTGGGTTTATCAAAATGACCACATATGTGGAATGGTTGTCCAACATTGTTCTTGTAATTAAAAAGAATGACAAATTGAGAATTTGTATGTATTTCAGGAATTTAAATCTGGTAACTCTTGAGGATGAATACCCCATGCCGATCTTGGACATGATGATTAGTGCAGCTATATGTAATCAAATTCTTAGTTTTATGGATTAGCATTCGGGCTAAAATAAGGTCAAAATAGTCGGGGAGGATGTTAGTAAGATAGCTTTCAGATGTTTAGGGCTAATCAAAGCTTATGAATAGGTTGTCATGCCATTTGGCCTTAAGAATATTGGGGCTACATACCAAAGGGCTATGAATGCCATCTTCCACAATATGATTTGTAAGTTCATGGAAGTGTACATTAATGATATGGTGGTTCGATCTCAACAAGAAGAATAGCATTTAATCTATCTCTATAAATCTTTTGAATGCATAAAGGAGCACAACTTAAAAATGAACCCGTTTAAATGTGATTTTAAGGTATTGACTAGTAACTTCTTAGGATTTTTAATGTATCAGCAAAGTGTTGAGATTGACAAAAACAAGGCCAAGGCCATAACAAAAGCAAAACTACCTCAAACCAAGAAGGAACTCCAGAGGTTGATCAGGCAAATCAACTTTCTAAAGAGATTCATAACAAATACGGCGAGTAAACTTCGGCCTTGGCGTGGTCTATTGAAGGTAAAAAATGATGTCAATTCCGTTTGAAACGAAACACACCAAGCTGTTTTTTATAAAGTCAAAGCATATCTAACTAAGCCCCTTGTAATGACTCCTCTAAAGCCGAATCAGTCTTTGATATTATATATTTCAACCTCTGAAGATTTGGTTGATGGCATGTTGGCTCAAGAGCAAGATGAGTTTGAATGGACAATTTACTATTTAATATCCAACATTAATTACTCAAAAGAAATCTTATATTGTATGACCCATTAGGCTTCTCCATATGTTGTCAATGAATATAAATTATAATTCTAACAACTTTTGAATTAAATAAATTTAATCGCTCTAAATTAATCAATTCATATTTATAGATAAAGGTTGGCTTCTAGAAAAGTATTATGACCACTCAAATATACAGAAAAATTCCCATTGATTTGACTAAACCTTTCATGCCTAACTTATGGTATAATTCAATCCTTTCATCAAATGTATCGATCCCAAATTGGATATGGTGTTTGTAGTGTCAACATCAATGTTAACATAATTAACTAGTTTCAATATCCTTATATTTATTAAGAACAAATTCACCATAAAATTAAGAATCCACCTTGGGTAATGATTTATATCAAATACATACATCTATAGAATGAGATATCTCTCCAATTATCTTTGAGTGATGAATTTGTGTCATTCATATAGAACATAAGATATCCAATAAAACCAACAATTAGGAATATTCATTATCAAAAGAACATCCAAGCCAATACTCTTATATAAGATAGTAATATAAGACCACAACGTGACTCAAAAGTTACTTCTATCTTACCAACATTTCGAATCTTCAAGACATATATATAATACTCCATTAAAGATTCTATTGGGGTTTGTTCAATGTACTTATCATATATAAGCATCGTAACATACTTAGTCTATGAGAACAACTACTCATCATATGAGAACATTACATATGCTAGTTCATTATTTTATTATAAAATATAAGTTAGAAAAAATCATATTTAGGAATAATCCTTATAATGTAAAAGATTGCTCCATAATCATAACTCACTTTATTATTTTACTCTAATATTATCCCAATCACTTTATTGTCCCCCCTTTATTTTTTAATTTTTAATATAAAATTATTATTTAGTCCTTAAAATTTATAAAATTACTAAAATGATTCTTTTATTTTAAAATTTAATTTTTTAATTTTTAATAAAATACTATTTAATCTCATTTTCTTTTCTTTTTTCTTATTTTCTCCCTTAATTTTTAAAATTTTTTTAGGATAAATTAATATTTAGTCCCTGAAATTTACTAAAATTAATAAAATAATCATTCTATTTTGAAAAATTAATTTTTTAGTCCCTAATAAAAATTTATTTTATTTTATTTTATTTCGCTTTTTTTCCTTTAGTTTCTTTTATTTTCTTTCCAATTATACTTAATTTTCTTTCATTTTTTTTTTTCAAATTCCTTCATTTTTTTCAATGATATTATAATAAATTTTGGTTATTTCTAATTGAAATATATGTTTATTTGATATTTTTGATTATTTTATATTTTTAAATAAATTTATTTCATTATCATAATATAATTTTCTAAAATTTATGTGTCCTTTTTCAGATGTGAAAGGTGCCCTTTTCCATAAATCATGCGTCCGCCCCTTATTCAAACTAAACAAAACATAATAGAATTGCCTTTATTTGAATGTACTTGTGACTTTTATTTTAATCCAATAAACAATCAATTGCCTTCAGGATAGAATCCTAATAGTTCATATTGATCCATATCTATTCAAAGAACAAGTGCGCATGGCAAATGCTATACTTTCATAAGTCACAGACTATAGTGACAAAACTATCAGGGATAATGGCAAGTATGAAACGAAACCATCAGAGGGGACAAGTCTAGATCAATCAACGTTATTGGCCAAGGAACTTCATCTGCCCACATTAATTTGACTTCTAAGTCAAACAATAAACTCCAGTGTAATCCATGGTTAAGTCAACTAAATATAAAGAATTATGGAGGAAGATCTGGACACTAGTTTGGGAACATAATGTAGCCATAATGAAATGCATATATGAAGACAGAGAAATATCTTTTGGCCCAATTGAATTTAAAGGAGTGAAAATAACGTCTCCAAAGTTGCAGGGCGAACTAAATGAAGTTCAGGACCCCTTGAAGGAAATAAATATAGGGACTAATGAGGTTTATACAATTTTTATTAGTTCTAAAATTAATGCAATGTTTGGCCTTTTAAGGGAATACAAAGATTGCTTTGCCTAAAATTATGAGAAGATATTCAGGTTATATCGAGATCTTGTTGAACATTGGTTATCAATGAAAGAGGGATATTGGTGGTTCAAGCAACCCATGCATAGAATATCTAAAGAAATTGAAGAGCTAGCATGATATGAGATTAAAAGAGTCTTGGAAGCAATGTTTATAATAACAGCCACCTATGTAGAACAGTTATCTAAAATTGTCCTTGTAATAAAGAAAAATGGAAAGTTGGAGATATATGTTGACTTCAAGAACTTGAATTTGGCAGCTCCCAAGGAGAAGTATCTAAAGCCTATTGCAGACATGTTAATTGATGCAGTCACATGCTATTTAATTTTGAGCTTTATGGATTAGCACTTATGATATAACCAAATCAAAATTGTAGAGGACGATGTGAGTAAGATTGTTTCTGATGCCTTCAATCGATTAGAACTTATGAATGAGTGATAATGTCATTCAATCTAAAGAATGCAAGAGCAATATATCAGAGTGCAATGAACACCATCTTTCATGACATAATCAATAAGTTTAAGTATATAGTGATGATGAGGTGGTACACTCACAACAGGAAGAATTTCACTTAGCCAACTTCCCAATATGAGAATGAAGTAGTAAAAACATAAAATGAATCATCTCAAATGTGCATTTGAGATGTCGATGGTAATTTCCTTGATTTCCTTATTCATCAAAGAGGAGTAGAAGTCGACAAAAACAAAATGAAGGTAATTATTAAAACTCAACATCCACATAAAAGAAAATAGTTGCAGAGGTTACTTGGTCAAATCAATTCTATAAAACAATTTATAGTCAACCCTGTTGGATGACTATGGCCTTGGCGAATGCTGTTAAAAATAAAAAATGATGGTGAGTTCTTTTGGACTAAAGAAAGTGTGTTTGATAAACTAAGATAATATTTTTCTAAGCCTCTAGTAATGACTCTCCCACGGTCGAATCAGCCTTAGATATTATACATTTTGGCCTCAAAAAATTCAATTGAAAACAAGCTCGCTCAAGAACATGTCTTACAACGGGCTTGATCAACTTGTAATATTTTTGAACACTAGTAATGGGAGTTAGGGCTTGAATCTATCCCTCTGTATATATTCTACAAATTTGAGTTATCTAACGGGTGTTATGCTCTATTTCACATAAAAGCTAAGAAATAAATAATACTAAAAACATAAGTTTTTTGTAACCATATTTGTAACTATTATCAAAATCAATATATACAAATATGGATATATATTTGACTCTAAAAGTTAGTATATTTGATTCAGTGCATTTCAAGAATTAATTGGGTTCTACGAGTCCTAAACCTATCCTTATCTTAGGATCATCATACTATTGAAGTTGGGTGTGAAATTGTTTTGAAGAAAGATAAGTCCCAGAGCTCCCTCTCCTGAATCTGTAACCTCTTCTACAAACAAACAACTTTTACATTTTGAGCTTGGAGGTTTGCATCCCAAGTTTGGAGATCGAGCTCGTACATTTTGAGTTTTTCAGTTTCTACTAGAAAGGAATTCAACTCGTCAGTTAGTTGTTTGACCCTCTCTCGTCTCTGGTGGACTTATCCTTCAAGTCGTGACAACTCTTCTTCAAGCTCTCCACCTCGGACCTGTCCACCTGTTGTCAAATGCTCAAGATTGTCACCCCTTAAGCCCGATCATCAATCTTACTACTTTCTCCTTCCTGTGGTCGAGCGTCAAGAGTCAATGGGACCCCCTCCCTTTGAGAGGGACCTGCTTGCTCAAGGGCTTCTATTCTTAGACTCTTCACCAATAAAACCTCATCTTCAGTCTCCTCTCCATCAAGATTGATGGCCTCCAATTGAGTGTCACCCGGACGCACCCCTGGCCCAACTGGTTGCAAAAGAAGAGTAATGGCCTCGGCTCCACCAACAAGCATGGAAAAGATATCATTATAGATGTCTTGGCGAGAAGGTCAAGTCCCTAGAAAATAGAAACCAAATTAGAAGAAAGTGTATGAAAAGGAAAGCTACAAGTGTTAAGCACTTTGAGACCATACCTGCGACCGTAGAACAATTTCAGGGATTAGAGACTCGAGAAGGTATGGCACTAGCCTCCCTGATGGTGATCCCTTGGCTCCTTGAAGCCTCTCAATGCACGTCATGGATGTCATCAACCTTACTCTTTCCATTTGCTGCTTTAGTAGTGGCCCTCAAACGAACTGGAGCCTTGGGGACATTAATAGATGTAGTTTTAACCCCTCATTTCTTCCTTTTTTTGGGAGGGAGAACTCGACTATGGGTGTCACCTCAGAAGGGAGATGAGCCCTTAGTTGATCGAACACTTCGTCCACGATGAAAAGGAAATTATCCTGGTCAACCTCTTTTACCATGTTCAGAAGTTCGTCGTTAGCACTTATCATCTCCATTACGTATTAGTTTACAAGTCAAAAGAAAACTATAAACTAGACAAAAGCAGGATAAAACACTTATTAATTAGGTGACCCAGCCTGGTGGTGCCCATGAGCAACTTTATGTCATACTGCCACCTGTATCCAAAGTGCTCAGGGGCATCCACCTCAATAATAGCGAACTTCTTTTTCCAATCCCCTACCCTGGTGCCCTTGTGAACAAAAAGGTTACGGTTGCTCCTCATCAAAAAAGATACCGTCCCATCTTTGTTGTCCTAGGTCTTGAAAAACACCTAAAATGTGAACCAGCCCCATGGACTTGCAGATGACCAAGAAGAAATAGAGGTTCTATATGGTGTTAAGGTGCAAATCCAGGGTGTTTACCCTAAATTGCTTAAAGCATTGAACAAGAAATTCTAATGTTAGGAATCTCAATCCTTTCTCCATTTGGGCGACAAAGAAGACATAGTTGGTTTTGTTTTTGGGAACCTCCTTCCATCCTACAGAGTCGGAGGTTAAGAAAATCCTATACTTTTGGTGGCATTGTTTGGTGCACTCATTTTGCGAAGGAAATTAATAGAAATTAAAATGAAGAGAAAAGAAAAGAATTTGAACTTTTTATGATGTTTGGATCTTCTATTTATATAGGAAGGAAATATAAATTTATTTGTTAGACATTTATTTTTTCAATTTTATTAAAAAATAAGTAATGAATAAAAAAAATGGTATTTTTATAATTTATATTAAAAACATTTTAAAACACTTTGATTTTTCTCAATTTCTCTTTAAAATTGAGAGATATAAATCACATTTCCTCTTATTTCTTTTCTTTTCTTTCTTTTATTAGCAACCAAATGAAAGAAATTTCTTTAATTTCTTTTCTCTCAATTTCTGTCAAAATAAACATAACTTTAAAGAGAACCCAGTCTCCAACCTTTCCCTAAATAAGTTTTTCACCCAATCTTTGAAATCGAGGTATGATGTAGTGTTGGCAATCTCCACCTATTGGGCAACAATGGTTTCGAGAATGGTTTGCTCTTTCATAGCAGGAGACAATCTTGGTGAAGCTATTATAGTTGCAAAAAGGAAATTGAGAAAATAAGAGTAAGTAGGGAAGAAAAGCAGAAAGCGAAGCAAGGAAATTTGGAAAGTAGGAGAAAGCAAGCACGCCTGAAAATAGGGAAAATGCAAGTAGGAAGAGGAGAAAAATAAAAGGGAAGAATGAGACTATTTAAATTTAGAAATCCTAAGTAACCTTACCTTCAATCATTATTAGGGATACTTAGGGATAGCAATTACGAAATCCAATAGACATTAAACGTGCCCCTCTTACCCTTATATGGTCACGTGGTTGTAACCGCTTAGAAAAATCCTTTCATGTCTGGAGAATGAATAGTTATTTGAGAATAAAGGGGCGTAAGTCTTTTTTATGATGCTTCAGCTTCCTAGAATTAAGTGCATAAGCTCGTCCTTGAGGCTTCATCATTTAGCGAACTACTATTGGTCCAATGAGTCGACTCATGAATCCACTACAGTAGGGGGCTTTAACAAACAATAAATATAAAGGCAAAGAATGAGCCTCCCACTCCTTAAGTCCAATTCTGGATCAGTGAGCCTTATGGGCTTCAGCCGCAACAAAAAAAGACCAAAAAGACTATAGCTCAAAGATAGCATTCTCTGGCAGACATTATACCATTATTTATATAAAGCACTCCTGAACTCGAGCTTCCTAGAGTTTGAAATCCGTGACAGTCTCTTTGAGCTCAATTTATCGCCTCACACCAATAACCACCTCAAGCGGACCTGAGAGGTCGAACCCCAAAGTCCTCCCCTCTCTCTAGTTAGCCAATCAAACATATTAGGGCAAACATGTCTTGATTACCAAGTAAGAGGTACCGTTCAAAGCGTCACAGCCCACAATAGCACACTGCAGGGCAATTGCAGTGCTTTTCTCATGTAAAGTTAGCGTGATAAGAGGAGCCTTACATGGCCAACAGTTGGTGTGTCCCTTTTAGTGATACATGACCTCATCCACCTCTATTATGAAGGCACGTGTCCTCCAAATTGATCGAATGAATCACAACTGGTTATATAGACTAACATTTTCAACTACCAATAGGTTCAAATTCTCTCTATAACTTCTTACCTTTCTCTCTCTCTCACTCACTAAAATATTCTCTTTCAAAGTTGATCATCTTTTTTCTTGAGAATTCTAAGGTTCAAGATATGGACTTAAGCACCGGAGAAGACTTTGATGCTAATTGTTCATCTTGCAAGGTTAAGAAACTATCATAAGTCCTAATCCTATGCAGAAGAGACTCATCATCCTTCTTTGAAAATCTATCGATCCTCATTCATGGTACTGAAATAATTACAAAATCAGATTAATCGAACCAAAATATTAAATTTTCGTTAAATTTAAATATACTATGGACATTTATCATCTATAACACTTGAGCTTTTAATTTATATATATAAGAAAATAAAAAATAAAAAATAAATTATGACATGAAATAATATCACAAAATATTAAAAATAAATATTATATTCTAATATTTCATCAATATAATTATACAAACTGCAAAATATTTAAAATATAA
>CANXYC010334976.1:0-104585 GCA_948193065.1 Aleurites moluccanus | reverse complement strand
TCTCAACACACACAGAAATATTTTTCATGTTTACAACTTCAACAAATTCTGCCTCAGTCATTCCCAGAAATTCCAATAACATACTGCATTCCTGCAGGAATTCTCATCCAGACCAGCCTTGCTCAAATAGACACAACTTATCACATACTCAGAATCTTATCAAACCATTTTACAAAATTATAGCTAAAACATAAATTAACAAATTTCATATTTTACACTTTACCCACTTGTGTCTTTAAGAGCAAGTAATGGCCAACACTGAATTCTGCTGCAGTTCAAAACAAAGTTTCTGAAATTTTCAAACTTCTCATTTAAAATTTAAAATTCTCCAAACAAATAAAATCAACAAATACACTTCAAAAATAGCGGATATTACATATTACCAATCATTAGGCATTATTCATATTGCATTAATTATCTATTAAATTTCAGTAACATGTCATATCACATTTTAATCTCATCATATCGACTATCATTATCAAATATTCATATAATACTTTATATATCATTTACCTATCTATATACAATACCATGGAGCTTTAGAGTTTATACTTATGACCATTTAAGAATAAATATCTACCTTGAAGTTCTTGATATCCCATGTCGGAGAAAGGAATGACTTGAAAACAGCTACCACTATTTTGCTCCTGAAAAATGGTAAATAACTATATAATATGTATAATATACTCAGTGAGTTAAATATAAATCATATCACATATAGGGTTTGGTAACAATAAAAAAATGTTATAAACAGTATCAATTATAGGCTATTACACATTATTTGTTTTATAGGCAATAATGGGTATCAATTTTAGGGCAGTATAAAAAATAAACAGGTCAATAACAGGCAGTGTTAGTGATGAAAGACAGGTAACATATCCATATATGGAAGTGACAGATAAAGGGTCTTTAATACGTATCACATTTAACTTTCTCGTATCACATTTATAAATTACATAAGGCGGGTCAAATCTTATGGCTAGGATAAGTCCTTTCCTAGCTAGGGTAAATAGTATAAAGAGTATATTGTGAATAATGCTGATAGTATTTACCCACTACTATATCAGTGCAGTAACTCTGTCAGGTCTACATAGACAGTAAACTTTAATGTCATAATTTAGGTTCTCAAGGTGAGCAATACAATAAGCATTTCAATCTCAATAATAATTCTATAGCAATAAATTAATTTAGGCTTGGTTATTCAATGGCTATAACAAGGAAGTATTCGGTCATCAAGAAATAAAGTTCATTTAAATTCAATAAATTGGGTTATGACAAGGAACATGCATAATGATGTATAGTTAACTCACCTTAGCCTTTAACCTTTACATTTGCCATTTCCTTTTTCCTTGATCCAATACCTTAGTACTCATTGTTCCCATCATTTATTTATTTATTTATTATGCTACATGTCCAATTAATTTAATTTTGATACCAATTAACATCAAATTACATTAATTATACTTATATTTAAGAAATTCTTAAAATCCCCAATTTATAGGGTTTACCTACATGAAAATCCTTACTGGCAGCATGTATTCTGTTTTCCATATCTCTCTCTACACTTATCCAATTACTTCAATTATTTTTCCTACTTAAACTAGACATATAATAATATAACATATTCAAATTTCAAATCAATATGTTTACTATACCATTGTTAGCATTTTTTCAACATTAAATCTACTGTCATGTAATTCATCTCCATACATACTCTATTAGCATACCTATAACTCAAACCGTGTTCGTCCAAATGAAAAATTATTTTTTAATCACTTATTTAACATATAAATGAATATTTTTTATGTTTAACACTTTTCCTAATTCAGATTCTAAGGTTCTCATATTAACAGAATACAGTAACCCTTTCTTGTTTGTCTGTCAATCTGGACAGGTAATATTTATAGCTTAATATCTTTCAAAATAATGCTAAAAATTTTTTGCAACCTATATATAAGACATAAATAAATACTTTTCATATTGAACACTTCTCTTAATTCAATCTTTAATGTTCGGTAGAATTAAAATACAGTAGCCTTTTTAAGAAACTCTACATCCGAGTCAGTCTCTATTTTCACTTAATATCTCCTTATTCACTTCGAAAATTTCCTAAAATCATTTAAAGGAATCCAAATAACATATATACTTACAACTTTTACATTTTTTACTTTCCCAAATTCATTCATTAAGTCCATAGAATTTGAATTACAACTTTCTTACCTAAAACAGATTTCAGAGTTCCAAAACCCTAATTCAACTTTTAACTTCTTTCATATTCTTTTGATTACATATTTCAATTAATTAAATTTATTAACTATTCTAACTATAACACTCATAAATTAAATCAAAGCATTAATTTTAAGAACTTTACCTTTGATGAATCTTTCCTTCTCTAATAGTAATAAGTCCACCAAATTTTTCTTTATCTATCTTTTACTTCTCTCTAGCTTTCCAAACATAGAACTTTTGGTTTTCCATGGAAGGAGATTGGAAAATATTCTTTGGAGGTTTAATATTTAGATGGTTTGGTCATATCCCCCAATGAGCTAGCCTATCTTTTCCTTTTATAGACACCAGAGCTCATAAGAAGAATTGAAGAAAAATGTAGAGAATTCTAGAATTTTAGCCATTTGTCAAATTTTTATAAATTAGTGGAAAAATCTCCATTGAAAATCTATCCTCCCTTATCACTATGGCCATCCAAAATTGGGGCAAAATACATGAATTCTCTAGAAAATATTGGTGTAAATGGATATTTTCTTGATGGGTCCCACAACTTTTGATTTTAGACTTTGGCCCAAAAAATTTCATGTTTATAATTGCTACCACATTTCTTTTTAATTATTTTCAATTGAGTCCATAAATTCATCCCATTAAAGTTTTATGGAATCTTACATTACTCTTGGTACCTCAATTCAACTTAATAACTCAACCTCTATAGTTAAAAATTTTTATACCGAACTTGTTTCGACAAAATTCTGTAAATAGAAAATTTACGTTTCCTTAATTTCTCTTCTATTTCATATCCACTTTCAATCACTCTTAATATTATATTCACTTTCATCTTATTTTTTATTGGATCATAATCCATCTAAATTAAATCATGTAAAAGAAATTTGAATAAATTAACAATCGAAAATTTCTTAGAAATCAAGAACCTATAATTACATCAAAATAGTATTTTCTTATCAATTTCTTTTCCTTCACTATCCATTTGCCTTTATAACTTCATATAAATCCTCAAATTATTTTTTCTTAATAATTTGTTATCCTAATTTAAGGTATCCTCGATAAATTTTAGTAAAAAATTTCTTAAAAATATTATAAAAATTCATTACCGTTAATATTGTCCATTATCATCTTTAAAATTCTTCTATAAAAATTGTCCTTGAATATTCTCTTTATACCTCCTTAAACTATTTTGAATCATTTATTTTTTAATTAACTTCTTATCCATTGCTATGATCTACTTACATCTGTACAGTCTTCTAGAGTGTTATACTTTACCCCCTTCAATAAAATTCGTCATCGAATTTTCTTTATTCATTAATTTGTATGTACCGTAAATTTGTTTCAATGGATTCGACATTCAATTTCTCCATATCACTTATTAACATTCTTATGAGTACTTTACTTTCATGGTCGTCATATCACTTATACTATTACATGTTCTTCATATCACTTGTTACTATTACATAATCCATAAATGTTTAGCAATCTAATACTTAGGCTTCTAATATACTATACATTAATAGTTTCAATCGCTTATCGATATCATTATATTAATCTTTTATTTCTTTACATTATTACTTGGCTATTAACTATTTTCCTACAATCATATTTCCTAAGTTTTCAATATATTTTGCTTCAATACTCACTTACTTATGGTTGAACCTCAATAATCAGTTAATTATATCATTATAAAAACTTTTAATGTTCGTTAACTTCTCATTGTACTTAATCACTATAACTTTGATTTTGTAACTATTCTTTCATTATAATCATATTTTTAAATCTTCATTATTCTATGCTTCAATAACTTCAAATTTCCGTTATTCGTAATCATTCATCATTTACATTTTTTCAACTTAAATCATACTATAATACACTACAATTACTTATTTTCAATATTTCTAATCACTTTACTTATTCATCATTCTCATCACACATACTCTATTGCCCAATCATTTACAACAATAATATTCTTGTTACACTATTACTTATAACACTTATTTAAAGTTAACTTTACTTTTGATATAATATCAGTTTTAAGGGTTTTCATAATTCATAATAATATCAATTCACTTTCTTATTCAAATTAGTTCTATGGAATTTATCATCAGTCTAATATCAAATTATCTTATATCAATACAGTCATTACATTAATCTCTCTTAGTCACTTTCAGTTCTCATTCCCTTCAATTTACTATCACTTTTTACTAATTCTTAGTAAGCACTTCTTTCTATATTACTCAGTATATTTATACATTTGCTAAAGGATGAAAATCATAACAGACAACACTGATAGCAATACTAATAGATGACTTCAAATGACGAAATGGAATCCTATGCTCCAAGGTACAATTAATATCTTATTAACACTTATGACATATATTCCTTCTATTACTTCAACCTTAGCTCTGATACCACCTCTGTCACGTTCCACAGTAGGAAGCATGATAGTCCTATAGTACGGGTAGATCTAAAGTCACTAGAAATCTGTAGAACTCGTTAACATGTCAATTACATTCATAAATAAACATTCGAGTCCATTCATTTTCATTCAAATTATGTTTATCAACTGTTAATCTTATATAAATTTTGACAGAATCTCCTCTGTATTTTCAATCTATTACCCAGAATATAATTTCATTCACACAACCTGCAAAGAAATTTACATTTCTAATTGGTCACCATTCTTATATCATCAACTCCACAATATCAATAAGCAAGCATGACACTTCTATATTTTTATCTCATATAATGTCACAATCACACTTTAGCATTATCATTTTCAGTATCACAATTTTTGTCATTATAATTATCATTACTAGTTATTAGGCATTACTCATACTGCATTAATTATCTATTAAATTTCAGTAATATGTTATATCACATTTTAATCTCATCATATCGACTGTCATTATCAAATATTCATATAATACTTTATATATCATTTACCTATTTATATACAGTACCATGGAGCTCTAGAGTTTATACATATGACCATTTAAGAATAAATATCTACCTTGGAGTTCTTGACGTCCCAAGTCAGAGAAAGGAATGACTTGGAAATAGCCACCACTATCTTGCTTCTGAAAAATGGTAAATAACTATATAATGTGTATAATATACTCAGTGAGTTAAATATATATCATATCATATATAGTGTTTGATAACAGTAAATAAATAAAACGAACAGTATCAATAATAGGGTATTGCACACCATTTGTTTCAAAGGCAATAATGGGTATTAATTTTAGGACAATATAAAAAATAAATAGGTCAATAATAGGCAATGTTAGTATCACATTCCCACTTCAGGATATGATGATCCTAGGGAAAGTGTTAGCTTAAGGCTACCGATTCCCGTAGAAACCTTCTTAATTCATAACTTAACAACTTAAAAATTATTTATGCAAATTTTTAAGAAAATTTCGCCATAGTTTCCTTTGTAAATATAACATCCCAAGTTATCGACTTACTTAATTTTTACAATTTACATAACCTGCAAGGAAACTAACACTTCTAAAATTTCACCTTATATCCTCGACTCCATTTTCATATCACATTGTCGTACTTCAATTAATAAACCATTATCAATAAATTATGAATTAATTAATTAAAGTGCAAATATTTATTACTAATATTCATCGGATCACAACATAATACTTATACATGTTTTATAATACTATCATAATCATGGAGCAATTATAGATTAACTAAAATAAAATATCTTCAAAGTAAAGGCAGTTACATAGATACTGCCGGTTCCAAACTTGGAAGGAGGAAATGGGTTGGAACCATCACTATCTACTATAGACATGAAACATTGAACCACGAGATGTGAAAATTTAATCTCAGTGAGTAATACACATATTATCTTACTTGTGAGACTAGGTGAGGAATCTCTCATAAGGAAGATAATGGTAGCATAATTTAATAATAATGGGATCATTAATCAAATAAAAGATTCATAAAATTGAGGCCATTTAATATATAGGTTTGGTTTCACATTAGCATTAAGATACATAACATATCATATCATCATAAAATGACAGAATCATTATTGATCATTTAAGCAGAGACTGCAATTCGGTAGCATGCTATTTACTCGTACGGTTGATCAGACCGCATGGCTAGGACCTTAACCCCCTCCTAGTTAGGATCATTAAACCATTGTGCACAATGTCATTAAAACTTCTATCATTTCATTAATGCTATACATATAGTGCTTAATCATTAGGTATCAAAGAATTACTTAAGCACTTTCAAGGTGTAGATTAACAAGACATTTGGCTAATCATGCAAATTCAATTTAAAAGGGGTTCATTTGGATTCATAGAAAGCATAGAAATAATCATGGATCATTCAATTAGGGTTTTCGATCAATAATGGAATTTCATGGCAATTTCAACAATTAGATTTTTAAGGCAATGCCAAGAAAAATAGTATATATATTACTCACCTCTAAAAGCAAAAATCCAAAATCGATCTTCCTTCTCTACTCAACAAAGACAAAAAAGGTGAACATGAACCTCTTTGTTATCCCATTTAGATGCTACACATACAATTAAATATAACTTAGTGTCAATTTGATAAGAACTTACATTAATTAAAACTCTAATTAATCAATTTTCCTAAAATTCTCAATTCTTAGGGTTAATTTCAACTTTCATCCTACTGGCAGCCTTGGTTCTCTCAATCAAATCTCCTTCTATACTTATCCAATTTCTTTAATTCTTTTTCCTAATTAAACTATGCATCTCATTATCTAATATATCCAAAATTCAGATTTTTCTATACTCTATACAATTTATAGTGAAATTTCAAATTCAGTCCCATATCCTGCAATCTACCCTGCAATTTCTACGCGAGCAACCTCTACTATTTCACTTGTAACTCATTATGTAGATATTCAAATTCAGTTCTATTTTCACAAAATTTTATCTAAGACACAGTAAAGATTTTTCATATTTTTGAGTTTCCTCTGAATCAGAATTTAATATCCTCAAAATTATAAAAATCAGTAGGATCTCTCAGCACAAACCCTAATCCAAGTCATCCATACTCAATGGTCTATATCTCTCAATACAGTAAGAATTTGATAAAACTTTCTTAAATACAATTAATTTAGACATATAAAGATACAACTTTCATGTTTTAATAATCTTCAAATTCCAAATTTAATGGTACAAAAACTCATTCCCAATATTCTATCAAGTCACAGGAAATTCTGAATTTCTAAAGATTTACTTCTAATCTTACTTTCTTTCACTAATTAAACCTCCAAATTAACATTAAAACTCATTAAATCATATTATAGAACTAGTTAAAGATTTCACCTCTTGAAGCCCTTTGAAGAATTTCCTCAACTATCTACCAATTTTGATGAAGAAGAGAGCTTTGAAGGTGATTATATGAAGATTGGATGAAGTTGGAGAGTGATTTGAGTTGTATATAGTGAAACAAATTTTTGGAGAATTTTATGGTGGGATTTTCAGCCAAGAGAAGAGGAAGAAGAAGATGATGATAATTGTATCTAATTATTTATTTATAAAAATTAATAACCAATTAGAATTTAAGAAAAGAAAATTTGAACAAAAAAATGAAAAGAACATTAATCTACCCTTGATTGTGTCATTATTATTTTGGATAAAATAAAATAAATTAATTTGGTGGAGATCACTCTACTTGGCCATCTACCTAGCCTATTTTATCATTATTTATTTTTAAGTATTTTAATTATTGGTCAAATTTTGACTATTTTCTCAAAATTTACAAAATTGTCATTTTATTCTGTTTATTCTTCTATCTCTTTTACTTCTCTATTTAAGCATTTAAATTTTATCAATTTCACTAAATTCTATTTTTACCTCATCCATTATTCAGAAGAAAAATTGGATAAAAGATTGCTTTAGAATTTATTAAAAATCGAATATTGAAAGGTGTTCAAACCTAGGTTTTCTAAGTTTTCCTTTTAAGTCTTTTAATTGATTTAATTAATTAATACTCTTTCTATTTCCATTTAATCTCCTAATTATTTTTTTCCAGACTGTCATACTACCCAATTTAAGTTATCTATATTCAACTCTAAATAATACATCTCCTAGAATTTATGAAAAAATTGCCTACCGATGTTCGTTTCTCGTAACTACACTTAAATGGTTTTAAATTTCGGTTAGGGTTATTACAGTTAGTGATGAAAGACAGATAACATATATGTATGTGGATGTGATAGATAAAGGGCTTTGAACAACTATCACATTTAACTTTCTCATATCATATTTATAAATTACATAAGGTGGGTCAGATCTTATGGCTAGGACAAGTCCATTCCTAGTTAGGGTAAACAATACAAAGAGTCCATTGTACACAATGCTGACTGTATTTATCCACTATCATATCAGTGCAGTAGCTTTATCAGGTCTACATAGGTAGTAAACTTCGATGTCACAATTCAGATTCTTAATGTGAGCAATACAATAAGCATTTCAATCTCAATAATAATTCTATAGCAATAAATCAATTTAGGCTTGGTTATTCAATGGCTATAACAATAATGTATAGTTAACTCATCTTAGAAATAAAGTTCATTTAAATTTAATAAATTAGGTTATGACAAGGAACATACACAATAACGTATAGTTAACTCATCTTAGCCTTTAACCTTTGCATTTCTCATTTCCTTTTTCCTTAATCCAATGCCTTAGCACTCATGGTTCTCATCATATTTTTTTATTTATTTTTGATGCTACATATCCAATTAATTTCAATTTAGATATCAATTAATATAAAATTACATTAATTATACTTATATTTAAGAAATTCCTAAAATCCCCATTTTTTAGGGTTTACCTATATGAAAACCCTTATTGGCAGCCTGTATTCTGTTTCCCATATATCTCTTTGCACTTATTTAATTGCTTCAATTATTTTTTTTAATTAAACTAAATATATAATAATATAATATATTTAAATTTCAGGTCAATCTATTCACTATACCATTGTTAGTAATTTTTCAAAGTTAAATCTACTGTCTTGTAATTCATATACAGACATACTCCATTAGCATGCCTATAACTCAATCAGTGTTCATCCAAATGAAAAACCATTTTTTAGTCACTTATTTAACATATAAATAAACATTTTTTATATTTAACACTTTTTCTAATTTAGAGTCTAAAGTTTTCATATCAACAGAATACAGTAATCCTTTCATGTTTGTCTGTCAATCTAGACAGGTAATACTTATAGAATAATATCTCTCAAAATACAAATCCAATGCTAAAAATCTTTTACAAACCTCTGGATAAGATATAAATAAATACTTTTTATGCTGAATACTTCTTCTAATTCAGTCTCTAATATTCTGTAGAATTAAAACACAATAACCTTTTTAAGAAACTCTTCATCCGAGTCAGTCTCTATTTTCACTTAATATCTCCTTCTTCACTTTGAATTTCCTAAAATTATTTTAAAGGCATCTAAATAACATATATACATACAACTTTAATGTTTTGTACTTTCCCAAATTCATTCATTAAGTCCACAGAATTTGAATTACAACTTTCTGACCTAAAACAGTTTTCAGAGTTCCAAAACCCTAATTCAACTTGTAACTTCTTTCATATACTTTTGATTACATATTTTAATTAATTTAATTCATTAACTATTCTAACTATAACACTCATAAATTAAAGAACTTTACCTTTTGATGAATCTTTCCTTCTCCAATAGTAATAAGTCCACCAAAATTTTCTTTATCTATCTTTTACTTCTCTCTAGCTTCCTAACATATAACTTTTGGTTTCCATGAAAAGAGGTTGGAAAATATTCTTTAGAGGTTTAATATTTAGATGGTTCGATCATATCCCCTAATGAACTAGCTTATTTCTTCCTTTTATATATACCAAAGCTAATAAGAATAATTGAAGAAAAATATAGAGAATTTTAGAATTTTGGCCATTTGTCAAATTTTTAAAAATTAGTGGCCAACCAACCTTAAGGCAAAATACATGAATTCTCTAGAAAATATTGGTGTAAATGGATATTTTCTTGGTTGGTCTCATAACTTTTGATATTTAGAATTTGACCCAAAATTTTTTATATTTATAATTGCTACCACAATTCTTTTCAATTGAGTTCATAAATTCTTCCTATTAAAATCCTATGGTTACATTACCCTTGGTACCTCAATTCAACTTAATAACTCAACCTCTATAGATAAAATTTTTTTATACCGAACTCGTTTCAGCAAAACTCCGTAAAATTTACGTTTCCTTAATTTCTCTTCTATTCCATATCCACTTTCAATCACTCTTAATATTATATTTACTTTTATATTATTTTTAATTGGACCATAATTCATCTGAATTAAATCATGTAAAAGAAACTTGAAAAAATTAACTATCAAAAATTTCTTAGAAATTAAGAACCAACCATTACCTCAAAATATGATTTTCTTATCAGTTCCTTTTCCTTCACTGTCCATTTGTTTTTCTAATTTCATCTAAATTCTTAAATTATCTTTATTTAATAATTTACGATTCTAATTTAAGGTATTCTAAATAAAATTTAGTAAAAAATTTCTTAAAAATATTATAAAAATATATTACCATTAATATTGTTTATTATCGTTCTTAAAATTCTTTTGTAAAAATTATCCTTGAATATTCTTTTTATATCTATTTAAACTAATTTGACTCATTTATTTTTTAATTACAGTCTTATGGGGTGTTACAAGAAGCAATAAATACACATATGTGAACATAATCACATGTGTGTATACTTTTTAAATTTTATCTTAATCATTATATTTATTTATCAAGAAATAATTTTTCAAATGAATTTCAAAAAAACATATTCCTTAAACGTGCTTATTTATTTTCACTAGCATATGCAATAGATTATTATTAGAGTATTTTTTTTTAACTGCTAAATAATAAATCGATATTCTCTTTAAATACGTAGGTATATTTAAGGATAAATATTTTATTTATAAAAAATAATTTAATAAAATAGTGAAAATGTAGAGTTATAATATAATTATAAATAGAAAATTCAAAATTAATATAATTTAAAATAAAAATATTCACCAATCATAATAAATAATAAAAGATATTAATTTACAGTAAAACCTCTATAAATTAATATCGTTTGGATTCATAAATTCTATTAATTAAAATATGTATTAATTAATCGATAAATTAATAATTTATTATTTTTAAAAAAATATTTATAATACAATAAATATATTTAATCAATTAAAAACTCATTATATTTTATCAATTTTGTAATCAATTCAATATAAATTAAATAAATTAAACAAAAAATATGTGATCAATTAAATATAAATTAATTAAAATGAATAAAAAATATGATCAATTAAATATAAAATAATTAAAATGAAACAAAAAAAAAGTGATTAATTAAATAAGAACTAAATGAATTGAAAAAAAAAATATGTTAAATTGAATATAAATTCACTAAAGACATAAAATAATTAGAAAATTTGAAATTTTTTGTGCTAATAAAAATTCTTAATGAAAGTAAATTAGAGGTGTGTTGAATATGATAATTAGTGATTTTTGTAAATTTTTTTAAGTTAATGATTTTTGTAAAATTTTATAAATTTTTAATAATTTTTACAGAATTTATAACTTTATAAATGACTTTTGCAGATTTTTATTTTGTAAACATAAATAGATTTTTATAGATTTTAATGGGGGATAATTACTATGAGATCTTTATATTTTATCATATTATATTAAAAAATCTATGTATGTGTTTTAAAGAGTCTCGATATTTTTGTTTCGTTAAAATTTGAGATCTTTTTATTAAAAATTCATTAAATATGTAAAAATTTTATAATATATCTAATTTTCACTCAAATGACACTAATTTCACTCTCACCTCCACCAAAATGTTTATCTTTAATAAACACCACCACCACCATCCGCACCGCTGTAGCAACTTTCCAAACATACAAAATTTCGAAAACTAGTTATGGATCAAATATGGTGACCTGTTTTGGCAAAGGTAATTGTTAAAATTTCCTCAACCTTGAGTGTAGAAGGCTTGTCCCTGACCTCATACATAGTCATCACCCTATTTCTACCAGTATTGAATTTCTTTTGCACTGTGACACAATCTGGCTTTGGCCATTTCATTTGCTTCACTTTCACATCAGTGGGTATATAAACTCCATCCAAAAACTCCTTCACATTATAACCAATATTTGGGCATTGCATCATAATCCATCTCATCACCATACCCAATTCCTTTCTCGTCAGCCCCCATCAATCTACTCTTAGCTACCAACCCATTCATCTACCACATTTCAAGGCAGCACAGCGCAACCAGCAACAGCAATAATAGAAGTGGATAATCCACCATTGGCACACAATGATAATTGACTCGTCCAATAATCGATCAAGATCCTCAGAGAGAGATTTACGATCCAATTCAGTTTCAATTTTGTCCTCTAATTCATGAATCAGGGCTTGCAACTGAGAGCGTTTGGCAACATAATTAGATTGCAAAAATAGATTCTTGTCTTTGCAGAACCTTTAAACAAACCCATCAAAGAAAAATCAAACCTATCGACGGCCAAATCGTGGCCGTTACCTTGGATGATTTCCGGCGCCACATACTCTTATTTTTTTTATTTTTTTTTTGAGCTTGATTTTCCGGTTTTTGTTGAGTCTAATTTGTTAGGGAGTTTTCATTGAGTCTGTTTTTGCTCGACGAGTGGAGTTTACTAAGGACTGAGTTGGAATTGTGAAGAGTGTTTTGCTATTATTTGTGAAAATTTTCTTGGATTTGAGAGTTTGGTTGAGTTGGCTGTAGGAAGAGGAGAGAGGGATATTTTGGATATTAAAAAATATATTATAATTAAAAATTGATTTTTGGCTCTTTGACTGTTGAAAAAATAGATAAAAGGAAATTATAATTTAAATGAATCAAAATATAAAAATTTTTTAATATAATTTTAAAAATATAAAGACTTTTTAGTATAATATAAAAAAAATACATAAACCTCATAGTAACTATTCCTTTTAATTGATTTGTAATAACTATTTTGATATTTGCAAAAATTTAAAATTTCTTATTTAGATTGATATTAATTATAAATTGTTATTTTTAATAATATTTTTTTTCAAAAAAATAAAAAATATAAAAATATATTGTCAATATAAGTCTGAGTATATAAGCTATGTATATTTTCAAACGAATGATTTTGAAAAATAAATTTATTATTTACAGTAATTCTTTGGTTTGAGTTGGTTCAATTTGGTTATTTCTCCTGTTAGTATATAAAAAATAAAAGTCATCCAAAATATTTCAAAATTTTGAAAAGAAATAAAAGAGAAATTTGAAAAAATTTTGTTAATATTAACATATAAAAAGTCATTTAAATTCTTTAAAAGTTTATTTTTTAAAAAATTAATAACTTTTTGAATACGAATACACTTTTTAAGACTCAATAATAGTTTTGATTGAATAACTCTTAATTTTTACAGATTTTTTTTAGAGTGTTTAAAACTTTTAATTGAATATCACCTTATTTTCACAAAATCTGTCTAGATTAAATATATTCTAATTTTTTAAAACCATAAAAGTCTTTAAAAATTTAAATTAAATCAAAAAATTGATAAAAATTATAAATACATCATAATATTAACTTTTAAAATTTCACTATCTAATTTAACTATCTATATAAATTATATTTTAAGTCAATTTGGACATCATATAAAAAAATATTAATTTTTAAAATATTTAAAAAATGTAATATGATACAAAATAAGATATATGAAATAGTTGAGGAGATATCAAGTAAGACAGTGTATCCAGATTTATATAGAAAGGGTTAGTGGGGGAAGTCTTTTAATATCGCCTTTAAAATCACTCCTGCTTGTTGTTTTCCCTTTTAACGGTATGTATATCAGTATATATATACCTTAAACAATCCTCTTCATTTCCTTGTCTGCCAGCAAGAGAAAAAGAAAAAAAAAACAATCAATTAACCAGAGAATCAAAAGCAAGGCAGGAGTCTAGGGAATGGGGAAATGGAGATGAAGAAGAAGAAGAAGAAGAAGATGCATAAGGGAAAGTCTGTCTTGAAAGAGAATGTTTGTTGCATTCGAGCAGAACCTGTTAAGTCTCTAGTTGTACTTTAGATTACTGGGTAATTGAAACTTAGGTAATGTTTGGTAGAGAGGAAGGCAAAAGATTCCTGTAAATGTTTATTTCAAGTTTGAATACTAATTTAAAAAATCAATAGATTAATATATTTTTAATCTTATTATTTATTTTAGAAAATTAAAATAGAATATTATATAAACAAAATTCCCAAGTGGGTGCCATTTTCTAAATCTGATATCTGCAAAAGACTACTGGAATATACACATGGAAATCTCTCTTGGATTATATTGACAATAAATTCTGGCTATGTTTGATAAAATGAACTCAACTCAACTTAGCCCTTAATCTTAAAATTAATTGAGGTGAACTAAATAAATTTTTTTTTGTTTTCACTCCGAATGATTTTGTACGATATCTTCTAATATATGTTTGATAAAATGTAAATATTAAACAAAAAAATTTCATTTAATTACGTTACATTATATACATTAATTTCATCTTATCAAAACATAGTTTTAGGGAGTACTCAACCACATCGATGCAGAAGGAGATGATGCTCTAGTAAATTATGCGATGAATCAGTTCAGTAGCTTGACCATTCATTGTTGTTAGTAGAACCATAAGATGACATCAATGATTCTGAAGAGAGTTTCATTGGAGGAGCAAGATAAGCTGGTACAGGCATTTCTGGTGGAAGGATAGGCAGGGGAGCATCAGAACTAAGCAGTACATTTATCACTTGCCTTATTGAAGGACGAACTTTGCTGTCAGGATGAACACACCAGAGTCCAACAATCATCAATCGCTCCATTTCTTGTTCATTGAATTCTCCGCATAGTTTTGGATCAGCAGCTTCAAATACTTTTCCTGTTCCATGCAGTTCCCAAACCCATTCCACTAGTCTTGTTTGGTTTTCTTCGAGTCTTGGTTCAACAACTCTTCTTCCGCAGGCTATTTCCAAAGCAACAATTCCATAACTGTATATATCTGATTCTTTGCTAGCCTTTCCTGATGTGAAACATTCAGGTGCCATGTAACCCATAGTTCCTGCTAAAACTGTAGTTTGAGACCCTTTTGCGTGATCAACAAGCCTAGCTAATCCAAAATCCCCTAGTTTAGCATTAAAATTAGAATCCAATATGATGTTGCTGGACTTGATATCCCTATGAAGAATGCATTGATCGCCTTCTTCATGTAGATATAGTAATGCAGAGGCCAATCCTCGAGCAATTTTGTACCTCACCTCCCATGTCAACAAGCTTGTGCCTTTGTAAAGGTGGGAATCAAGGCTTCCATTGGGCATGAACTCATATGCAAGAAGTAGTTCTTTTTCATGGCACCAACCGACGAGCTTCACCAAATTCCTATGCCTCATTCGGCTAATGATCTTTACTTCTGCTGTGTACTCTTTAATGCCTTGTTTAGAACCCCTTGATACTCTCTTAACAGCAACATAGGAGTTGAGTTCTTTCAAGAAACCTCTATAAACTGCACCAAAACCTCCTTCACCAAGCTTCTCTGCCTCAGAAAAATTGTTTGTTGCATCAGCCAAATCATTATAAGAAAATTTTCTTGGACCTGTACCATCGTTGAAATCATCACTTAAAGAAACACCAAAGACAGGATCACATGTTTTTATTTTTTTCCTTCTCTTTCTCAAACGATATGAAATAAAACCTACTCCACTAATGATCAAAGTACATGCAGCCACACTCAAGCCTGCAAGCAGTCCTGTTTTAACTTTATTTTCTTTTGAAAGTGGAGGAATATTTACTGCTGGAGGTTCATTACTATTTGGTGTGCTTACAGGATTTGGTGCAGTTATATCTTCTATAATTTCTGAACTTGAATTGAATTGCCATGATGTAATTCTGTTTATCTCATACAAATTGCCAGTACTAGCAGAGAAGCCAAAAGTAACCCATTCAGGTAAATGCTTGGCCATATCAACAGAAGCTGATACATGGCCCAGAATAATATTTGTGTTTGTAAATTCCCCATCTTGAGTGAATTCAACATTCAAAACTTTCTGGCTTGAATCATAGGTAATCAAAGCTTCTGTTGTCTTCCCTGCCCTTGCTCCAGATTTCCACGGCACAGTTGCAACAGATTTCATGGACCTGATATTGATACCTACATGTTGAATTCCATCCTCAGGATCCCAGCCATTACGATAGGTATCAAACTCCACAGCGATGAACTGATTTTCTGAATAGTTTAATGCATGAGTGAAATTGTCATTGACAGCTAAACCAAGACCACCACCAGCTATTACATTCGGAGAAACTCTTGATCCATTCGGAGCAAGGAAAAATGCTAATCCATCGCCATAGAGGGATTCACCTTTTGAGTTGATGACAAAGGAGAAATGGGTAGTGAAGTTGGTGAGCTTTCCTGATGCCTTGTCCCAGAGATGCAGAGGTTTTATGTATGTGGCTCTACCAATACTTCCATTTTGATCCAAATCGCGCATGTTTGAGGTGAGTTCAATTCCTTGAGAGCTTACACTTGCATTTCTTTCTGTGTAAATTTCGGGATGGTTTGAATCAAAGCTGGGAAAGTTGAAGCTTAATGGAGAGGCAGATGAAAAGAAACTGGAAATGAAGAGATTGAGAAAAAAAACAATGAAGTGAACAATCATGGCTACGATTTGTATAGGAGGGAGAGAGATTGGGGGAGGCTTGTAAAAATTCTTGTTAGTTGTTACTTAAATAATTGATTCTATTGTAACATAGACAAATAATTCTTTCCTATCCTACATTGTGCACCAAAATGAACATTTTTGAGATGGTTTTTATGTTCTATATGTTTAATGGTACCAAAGCCGGCAAAAGATCAAATGGCATAGTGATTAACCTTGATATCGACTTTATGGAGCAATATAATTTAAAATATATGTTTTTGCCAAAGATATTAAAGTAAAACCTCTATAAAATAATATTTTATATATTAATAACCTCTATTATATAGTAATTTTTTACAGTCCCAACTTGAATTAATAAATTTGACTAATACTCGATTAATTAATATTTTTTTTAATTATAAAATTCATTATTTCCAACAATATTAATTTATAAAAATTTTACTGTATATATACACATTATACATAATATCAATCTTATTCAAGCAGTAACAACTAAAAATTACATATATAATAAAAAGACGTGGAAGAGAAAATAATTTTTTATCATTGAATTAAAAATTTGCTTTCTATTATTATTACGATATGTTTGATTTAGTTGCAATTACTTGGTTTTGAGTGATTAGTAAACCTCACTTCAACTTATTATTTTTCAATGATGTTTTCATTAGCAGAACTAATGAAACTAAATATTTTGATTATTTTTCAATGACTTCAGACTTCAGTTATTGGAATTGGTAAAAAATTTTGAGGTTCGAAAGGCCCTTTAATTCCTGAGACCAATTTTGATAAAGCAGGCATATAATTGCTGAAAATAAAGAAACAAATAATTTTGAGCATTATTTTGAGGATACTCCTCGTACTTGTTGGTCTTCTTTTTCATGATATTTGCGGTATTTTCTATTCAAGACTGTGCCTGATGTAGGCTTGTATCTTTTCCATTTTATCAAAAAAGAAATAAATAACTTCAATATTTCTTTGTTTCGTCCTTCTTTTATTGTGATAAAATGACAGGGTCAATTTTTGAACATGGTATTAAGGGAGTGTTTGATTAGCTCTTAAGAGCCTCTTAATGAAATAATATCTTAATCAATAAGAGCTTGTAATTGTTTGATAAAAATATTATAGTCTCTTAATAGCTCTTAATGGATCAGATTTACACTAGAGTCTAAATGATTAAGATGTATTCAACTTCAAATTATTCGGACTTCTAAACTATTCAGATCTCTTAACCATTAAAAAATTTTCAACTCTTAATTATCAAAAAACACATAAATTTATCCCGTCAAACAAGTCAAAAATTAACTATCTATTATTATCGCAATAAATTTTTATCCCATTAAACAAGTAAAAAATAAACTATCATTATTAAGATTAGAGGATTCATAATAGAGAAAAAAAAATTATCAATGAACTTTCCTTTAATCTTATTTTATGATTTAAAAGCTTGATTTCAAGATGTATTAATAAGTCTGATTGTTAATTCACTAGTGAATTAATCTAATGTATGAAAAAACTCTGTTGTTTAGATCTACCGTGAACAGTATTTCTGTTTTGGATCTTTAGTGCTTCCAACTTCCAAGCAACTAGGCATTGTAGATAATCCCTATAAAATTAATGATCATTTGAGTTGTGGATATCTTTTAAACTAGTTAAAAGCTTGATTTAATTTATTTATATATCCTACTGAATTAAATAATTAATTCTACTAAGTAAAAGAATTGTTAAACAAAGAAGAGTGGAGCCTACAGTATAGCATCTGAGTCTATATCACAAGAACAATGCACTGGGAATCATAGAGGGAGAAAAATGATAATCAACTATGTAATTACCGCCCCTCATTTCTTGAGATTCTTTGGTGGAAGTTCTTTATGCTTTCCTAGCATTGTGATGTTGGGATCATCAACTCTCCTTGATATATATTGTCGCCTAGCTAGTTGCCCATATATATAGAGAAAAAAAAAATATTATGTCTAGTTTAAATTTTTTTTGTTTTTAAACTTTAAATTGATGTTTTGAATTAATTATTTAAACACTCAAAAAATTATTTAATTTTTTTAAATTTCAAAATAGCGTTTTATACTTATTTTAAATAAATCCAAACACTCTCATAATAAAAGTGTAAATGTATCAATAAATAATATTCATGAGCTATTTTACTCAGTTTATATAATACTATATATATTTAATTTTATTTTTAATTGAGTCAAATCTAAGATTTTTTTTTTTAATAATAAAAATTAAAAAGAAAAACTTTTTAATTCATATTCTTAATTCTTTATAGGAATAATTCATTAAAATAATTATATATCAAAAAGTTTTAACTCAACAGTGTTAATGCTAGTTTAAAACTATGAGATTTTAAATTTAAATTTTTTACTAAATTTTAAATAGAAAAGAAATACTTCGTCCGTTTCATTTATATAGGCAAAATTTCTATTCTGAACGTTTCATTTAGATAGACAAATTTACTTGAAATAGATTTGCATAAATGACAAAGTCTATTTTACCCTTTTTTAATTTATAAAATATATTAATTATATAATAATTTTTATATATTGACAAATAATTTTTCATATTATATTTAATTAAATTATATTACTAAAGATGAATTAACATATCTTTTTTTAATTTTTGCTTATCATTTTATATTTTAGAATACCATCTAATTAATTTTTTCATTGCAGTTTTCATGAACAATTAAAACAATAAAATGTAAGTAACAGTAATTAATGTATTGAAGCAAATTAGGAAAAAAAATTGAAAAAAAAAAATCAGTTAAAAAAAATTATTATTTCTTAATTTTTGTGTAAAAATAATTATGCCTATATAAATAAAACATAGAGAGTAATAAAAAATTAAGATTGGCAGGTGAAAGTTGGACACACTTTGCAGAAGGGTAACCGCTCTGCTGATAAGTTGGCTAATTTTGCTTTTCAACATAAACTGAATTTATAAAATATTAGACGATGCACCTTCATTTTTATTATTTTTTCTTACCCAAGACATTGTTGGGGTTTCATGGGTTAGAGGCTCATAGGCCGCAATGCTTTTCATTCTAAAAAATAAATAAATAAATAAAGTCTCTGACTAGAGTTACGTACATCCTCTATAGTCAAATTAATAGTGTTATGAAGACTTCTATGAACACAAATTAATCGTCTAAATGTTAAGTATGCTTTTGTAATTAACCAATTGTTGAATAAATTACATATCTTTGAAAAGGGAAAAAAAGTGCATGGGTCAGCATTTACCCTATAGTCTTCACTATTCCAAACCCTCATTTTGGTTCTAATAATATCTTGAAAATTTTCCTTTCTTTTGAATGATTTATTAGAAAGTGTTGTCGAATTAAAATAATTTATAGAAACCACCCTCTTTTGATGATTTACATTTTACAACAATATGGTTTTCATATAATATGTAGCTTATCACTATGGGGCAAAACTAGACTTTAAAATTGTATAAACATGGAAAAAAAATTGTGGAATGTTATGTATAACTTTTAAATTTTGAAGTATTAGTAGTTATAATTTTGAAAATTTGCAAATGTAATAGTTATAATTTTAAAAATATAACTAATATAATTGAATAAAATTTGAGGGTTTAAAAAAAATATGAAATATATATTTAAAAAATAAAATTTTAAAAAATTAGGAGTCATTATATATTTTTCAAAAAAATGAAAAATTATGAGTATAAAACTTAATTTTATAAAGTTTGGGGGAATGACCTCTACCCTATTAAATATTTTCGCCTCTGCTCATCACTAATTTAATGTTTGAAGAAAAATAGAGGAAAATGAGCTTCTAATGTACTGATGCTAAAGTTATTTTCACAGTTATGCATAGGACTCGTATCGGTTCAATTTTGTCGATTCAAAATATTATTTTCAAATTAAAAATTTTTTAAATTAAATTAAATTATTATTATTATCAAATCATTAATTTCGGTTTAATTTATCAATTTCAAATTAAAATTTTTTTTTAAATCGTCATTATTTTATTATAAATTTAAAAAAAAACACTAATAAAATATCAGTAATAAAAAAAATTTTAAAAATAAGTCAATATTATATAATTCAAAATTTATCTATTTCATTAATTACCACATCCTAAAATTATAATTTTTTTTCTCAAGAATTACACCCTTTTTTATTTATTTTTATTTAATTTTTATGGATAGTATTTTTTTGAATTTTAAATTAATATTAAATTAAAAAATATAATTATATATAAAATTAAATCAAATATATTTAATTGTAATAATATATATATATATATATATATATATATATATATATATATATATATATATATATAATTTTAATTTAATTCGATTTAAAATCGAAAAAAAAAATTCAAACTACAAATCAAATCAAATTTTCAATTTATTTTATTTTTAAATTAAATTAAACTAAATAAATTATGAAATTAATAATTTAATTTAATCGATTTGATCGGTTCAATCAATTTGACTTCACCCCTAATTACGTACTTTGTGGAAAGTCCGTTGCTTCCACTGTTGATCGAAAACCCATTATCACTTATTCGCTTGGTCGGAACGGCATCACCGGATATGTCTCCTGCAGGTGTGCACCATCTGTACTCGCCGTCGTTTCTTCCCCAGGCTGTTATCCGCCATTTCCGGTGAAGATCCAGTATCAATCTTAAAAATTTACTCTCAATTCTTTACAAGTCTGTTGAAAAAGCTTTAATATATCATGAGAGAAAAACACGAAACTTGTATTTGGATTAGGCCATCTTAAAGCTTCAAAATAGGCCAGCCTCAAAATCTGAACATTATTGGACTCAAATCCATCCACCAACTTAACTATTTTTTAGGGGTTTTTTTAAAAATACCAAAAAAAATAAAAAATATTTTATTTTTACTATTAAAAAAAAATTTAAATACTATATATCTAAAAATATTTTTTCAAAAATATTACATATCTAAAAATATTTTTTCAATAATACCATATATACCAAAAATATATCAAAAATATATTACACATATATCAAACATATACTAAACATATACCAAAAAATAATAAAAATTAAAAAATAATAATTATAAAATTAAAAAAAAAGTCAAAAAATAATATATTTGTATAATATTCCTTTTTCTATATATATATTTCATTGAGGGGAGGAAATCCATCGGGTAAATTACGATTTTTTCTTATAAAATAACCCAATACATTAACTCTTCTCTAACTTTTCAAAATGTATTAACTCTTTTCTGATGAATGTTCAGTTATACTAATATATTCTTCCGTTTAATTTTACCGTTAGTCAACCTTAAAATGATCAATAAGAGCAATAAAAAGATAGAAATATTCGTACCTTTTATTTTTAATTAATTATATTTTATTTTTACTTTAAAAAATATTTTTTAGGGTTAAAAAATTTATTTTCATATTTTTTGACAAATTTAAAAATAAAAAATAAACAAAAATATTTTTTAAAAAAATATTTTTATTTTTTATTTTTTATTATTTATTATTTATTTTTATTTTAAAAAATTATTTAAGAAGAAATTAAATTATTTCTTCTTAACTTTTTTATTTGTATTAAAAAATTTATTTTCATATTTTTGACAAATTTGAAAATAAAAATTAAAAATATTTTTTATTTGTTATTTTATTTTCAAATTTTTATTTTTTAAAAATAATATAAAAAATATTTTTATTTATTTTTATTTTCAAATTTTTATTTTTTAAAAATAATATAAAAAATATTTTTATTTATTTTTATTTTCAAATTTTTATTTTTTAAAAACAATATAAACAATATTTTTATTTATTTTTATTTTTAAATTTGTCAAAAAATATGAAAATACATTTTTTTTAAAGCAAAAATATGATATAATTAATTAAAAATAAAAAGTAAGAGCATTTTTTTCTTTTTTACTGTACTTGTTGATCAATTTAGGATTGATTAGCAATAAAATTAGACGAAATAGTCTAGTAATATATTATGACACTCGTCAGGTGAGAGTTAATATATTTTTAAAAGATTATAGAGAAATTAATATATTTAATCATTATACAGAAAAAAAATTCATAATTAATCCAAATCTAATTTATTATCTAGAATAATATCAACTTATGCTATATCGCAGTGTGTAACTTAACTAGTTAAAATGGAACCAAAGGTTCAAAAATTAAAAATAAAAAATAAAAAATAAAAAATCTTTTGATAGTTTCTTTTAGATTAATATTGAAACTGTTTCAAAAACCTCTTGTTTATTATTCTTTTATCTTTATCTGTTCAAACATAATTTACATATTGGAAGGTAAATTTGTGAATGTTTTGGAACCTAAAACAAAGAAAAATGTTTTAATTAGTGTTTTAAAATGAAAAACTAAGGTAACTAAATTTTGTATTTAATCATTTTAAATTATTTGATAATATTTATTTTAAAAATTTAAATTAAAAAATTAACTTAAAATAATAAGTCAATATTTTTAATTTAGAATTTATTATAAATATAATAAGTTATTAAATTTTTAAATATTTTTATAATTTAAAAATTATATTATTTCCTATTATTCAACATTTAAAATTAACTTTTAAATTTTTAGTAATTAATTTTCAGTTTTATAAAATACTATTTGACTTTTATCAGATAAGAGGAGTGCTAAGTATATTTTCTATATTGCATTCTTTTTACCTTATTCATATTATTAAACACATAATATATAAATTCAATTAAAATTTTAAAATTAAAAATCTAAAGTATGATTTAATTTAAAATGTTACAATATATGGTACTCATTTATATAGTACTAAAAAATTTTACGAAAATTTTGAACACTAAAATAAATAATTTTTGAAATAATAACAATAAAAGTATACATATTATTTCCCAAGAAATTTTAGTAATTTATCTTGTTATGTGCAAATTGAAAAATAGAATATTGATGTTTAAACAGCTAGTTTATTTACATAATTAGGGTTAATTAATTACTCTAACACTTTGAAGATTTAATATATTCTCTCTATTCTATAATAAAAGTCTTATTTATTTTTAATATGTCCCAATTTTAAATCTCTGTTCTATAATAAAAAAAAAATCTAATATATCTCAATTTAATTGTCTAATTTACTTTAAAATTATAATAATATCTTTATTGAAAATGTGTTAAAAATATAAAAATTAATTAAAAATATATAAAATATAAAAGAATTAGGAAAATAAAAAGAGATTAAATAATAAATGAATTAAAAAAATTAAAATAGATAAAAAAAAAATTTAATAATCATATATTTTATAATTAAAATATTTATTGTGAGACGAAAAAAGTAATTAACACTATAATTAGTCTCCATTATTTTAAAATTAATACTTTTAGTTTAAAATTATTTTGAAGGAAATAATGTTAAATTTTGAGAGATTAGTATATTTTATAATGTACAAATTAAAAAATAAAATATATCATATATGTTTTAAGATTTTAGAAATAAAAGTGTTATATAAATTAAATGTAGTAAATATTTTATAACCTTATAAACAAGAATTGAAGTATTAATTATTGATAAATTTTCAAAAATTAAAAATATTAAATTTATAATAATAAAAATTAAAGTATTAATTATATCAAGTTTTTAATAATATTAGAATAATTTAGTCATGTACAAAGGAGAGAAGAGGATAAAAGGGTTAGGATCTTATAAAAGGTGTTGGGATCTCATTTCAGGACTATAACCAGTACAACTTGGAAATTGAAAAAATATTTGCTTGAATATATAAATTAATTTAATAAAATAAAAATATATGAAATAAAAAAATAATTGAATAAAAATAAATATAAAAATATCGTATTAATTAAAATATATTTTCATTTATTGATTGAGTGTATGAGATTAATTTTTATACGCAGAATAAATAAAAATTTTCAATGAAACATACCCATTTTTGGGATGATACAACATTTTAAAATATTTAATAAATAACTGATGTTGAGCAAATCCCAACTTGTTCTTTGAAATTGTAAAATGGATTGCTTAGTGTGAACACTTTCTATTTTAATTGATAGCCAATCAGATTCTTAATCGCACAATCTTGTATGAATGTATTTTATTCAACTTTTGTTTGCTCTTACAGTTATATATTAAACTAACCAAATACTGCAATGAACACTTATGAGGAAGCCCCTTATCAGGTGGAAGCTTTTGTTGCTACTTATGTTTGTTGGTCTTGATTCTTAATTACTATATGTTGCTTTATTCTTTAAAAACAAATTAACCAATACTGTTTAACAGCAATATTTATTATAAAAATTAGCATAATATATGAAATTTTATAAACGAAAGTCTTTAATAACACAATTATATATAATGCTTCTTCCATTTCTTTTTATATGCCATTTAAGATAATTACACAATTATTAAAAAATTATTATTTTTTTTTAAATTATAGGAAAAAGTATATGACTAGATTTATTTATTTTTATTTTATAAATATATATGAAGTCATTGAGCATAGAGTGTAGATGACAAGAAATAAGAGTAAAATTAAAAAAATAATTAATACTTTCTAAGGAACATCAAGACTATTTGTTAGTATTTTGGCCTGATTCTGATTCGTGAATGCTCACTCCGATTCGATTTGAATTTATTCCGTTTAGTAAATAGAGCAGACAGTTTTTTTTTATCCG
Source organism: Aleurites moluccanus (assembly GCA_948193065.1). Taxonomy (NCBI): domain Eukaryota; kingdom Viridiplantae; phylum Streptophyta; class Magnoliopsida; order Malpighiales; family Euphorbiaceae; genus Aleurites; species Aleurites moluccanus. The sequence goes on along the minus strand of CANXYC010334976.1, from coordinate 78,915 downwards.
TGTAGGTTTGGATCAGATTCAGGTAATTGTGATACTCGCTCCGAATCCAACTTGATTATATATATTTTTATTTTTTAATATTTTATTTATATATTTTTTAATTAATAGTTATTTTTTTATATGAAATATAAAATATATTGTATGGATATTTGAAAAAATACATAAATAAATAAATATATATATATATATTTAAAAGAATATAATCGGATATATCTGACCCGATTCAATCTGTCCCATCTATACAACCCAATTCGAAACGGGACGACTAGCAGGAAATATTTTTTTAAATGGATCCGATTCAAATTTTGCAATACTCGATCCGTTGCCATTTCATCAACCTATTATTATAAGGGTGCACTCATTATTAATTAGTATTATTTTTATTTATAAATATTAAAGGGTATTATTTTTTTTTTTAATATGATCAAGAGGTGAATTTAGTACAGTGAGTGAAAATTGACTTATAATACCATTTTACTTAAAAGAAAAAAAATCTACTATTTATTAACAAATAGATGTAATTTGATAGATTTTTTCTCTTTTGAAGGGTGTGAATAATAGGAAAAAATCTAGTATTTATTAGGGTTAATTATAAAAAAAAAATCACGAATTATTTATAAAATTATAATTTTATCATGAATTAAAAAATTTAATAATTTTATATATATTTTTTTAATTTTTGACAAATTTAATATAAAATTAAAAACCGATTAGAGTTTTGGTGTCAGAGCTGATTTGATATTTTTTATGATTAATTATGATTTTTCTAATATAAAATGATCCAATACATTAATTTCTCTTTAACTTTTTAAAAATATACTAACTCCCTCTGGAGAATATTCTGTTAAATCAGTACATCTTTTTGTTCAATTTTATCGTTAATCAATTCTAAAATTGTCAACGAAAGCAATAAAAAGATATAAATATCATTGCCTTTTATTTTTAATTAATTATATTTTATTTTTACTTTAAAAAAAAATTTAGGGTTAAAACATTTATTTTCATATTTTTTGATAAATTTAAAAATAAAAAATAAACAAAAATATTTTTAAAAAAATATTTTTTATTTTTTATTTTAAAAAATAATTTAAAAATAAATTAAATTATTTCTTTTTAAATTTTTTTAACACATAAAAAATTCAATTTCATATTTTTGTCAAATTTGAAAATAAAAATTAAAAATATTTTTAAAAAAATATTTTTTATTTTTTATTTTCAAATTTTTTATTTTTTAAAAAATAATATAAAAAATATTTTTATTTTCAAATTTGTCAAAAAATATGAAAATGCAATTTTTAACTCTAAAAAATATTTTTTAAAAGAAAAAATAGGATGTAATTAATTAAAAATAAAGAATAAAGATATTTCTATCTTTTTATTGTTCTTGTTGATCATTTTAGGGTTAACTAATGACAAAATTAAATAAAAGGATCTGTTAGTATATTGTGACACTCGTCAGGGGGAGTTAATATATTTTAGAAAGGTTAAGGAGAAGTTAATATATTTAGTCATTCTATAAGAAAAAAATCGTAATTAATCATACTTTTTATTATTTTTTTGTCACGTCAGCATCTGACTAGAAAATCAAATTGAACCAACTCAACTTGAATCGGTTGATTCGATTAGATTTTTCAAATTTCAATTCAGTTCAATCAATTTTTTTTTTTAAATTTTAGTTTTTTTTAAATCAATTTGGTTTTCTACAAAATGAAACCGAATAAACTAAACCAACCAATATATAAATATATTTATTTATTCATTTATTTATTTAATTTATTTAAATAATTAAATAACCGAACCAAAGTATATTGGTTCAATCTGAATAACTTCCTTTCTATTTTAGTTCAGTTTGATTTAGTTATTTCGATCTTTAAAAAAATGAAATATCTAAACCGAATCTAACCAATTTTAATAGATTAATATTTTTAGTATTGAATGACCAAAAAATTAAAAAAATAATAATAAAAAGAAAAAAAATAAAGGGTAAGCAATTGTTAGTTCAGTTTGAACTGAATTGAAACAAAACTTCCAAAATTGAATTGAAATAAAAATCAAAATTTCAAAAAAATTAATTGAACCGAATAAAAATTATTTGATTTCTTTTTTAAGAAAATCAAACTTAATAAAAAAAATAAAAATTTTTAAAAAATTAATCGAACCGAATTGAAATTTGAAAATTTAAATCGAACTAACTTATTCAAATTGGTTTAATTTAATTTGATTTGATTGGTTCGATTTAATTTCATAATCAGATGTTGACATGACAAAAATAATAATAATAAAAAGGATTAATTATTATTTTCCCTTTAGAATGACCTAATACACTAAGTCCTCTTGACCTTTCAAAAATATACTAACTCCCCATTACGAATGTCACAATATACTATTAAATTCTTTCGTCCAATTTTACTGTTAGTCAACCATTAGTGAACCATACAAAAGCAATGAAAAGACAAAAATGCCTTACTCTTTAATTTTAATTAATTACATTCAATTTTTATTTTAAAAATTTTTTTAGGGTTAAAAAATATATTTTCATACTTTTGACAAAGTTGAAAATAAAAATATTTTTAAAAAATATTTTTCAAATATTTTTTTATTTTTTAAAAAATAAAAATTTAAAAATAACAAATAAAAAATAAAAATATTTTTTACTTTTTATTTTTAAATTTGCCAAAAATATGAAAATAAATTTTTTATTTGTATTAAAAATTTTAAGAAGAAATAATTTTATTTCTTCTTAAATTATTTTTTAAAATAAAAAATAACAAATAAAAAATAAAAATATTTTTTAAAAAATATTTTTGTTATTTTTTATTTTAAAATTTGTCAAAAATATGAAAATAAATTTTTTAAGTTTAAAAAAAATTTAAAGCAAAAATATAATGTAATTAATTAAAAATAAAGGATAAAAACATTTTTATCTTTTTACTATCCTTATAATATTGACTAAGAGTTGATTAATAATAAAATTGGATAAAATGATCTAATAGTATATTAGGACATTTGTCGGGAGAATTAGTGTATTTTTTAAAAATCAGATGGACTTAATGTATCATATCATTTTATAAAAGAGAAATAGTAATTAACCCTAATGAAAAATGTCACGTTAGTTAGAGTACCGAAACTGTAACTAAATTTTAATTTCATGTTAAATTTATTAAAAATTAAAAATATATTTATAAAATTGCTGAAATTTTAAATTCATAATAAAATTATAATTTTATAAATAATTCGTAATTTTTTTTAATTAATCTTATTTATTATAGTATAGTTTTACTACCTTCACCCCACGAAGATGGACATGCTCTCCATTTTTTACAATGAATATGAAATTAATTCATTTAAAGTCATTAAGTTTTAAATTTTTTTTCCCAAAACTATCCTCTCCCACTTATTTAGAATAAAAAATTTATTCTTTCAATACACATAAATAAAGGCAATCAATTTAAAAACAACATACTATAAAATCTCTATATATTAATATCTTTCAATTTATAAATTCTATTAATTAATCAAATATTAATTTAATTTATTAATTTAAGTCGAGATTATAAAAAATTATTATATAATATAAATTATTAATTTATCGAATATTAATTTATAAAATTTTGATTATATATAATTAAAACACATATAAGATATGGAAACAATGAAAATGCTATAAATAAATAGTTTGGAAAAATAAATGTAATTAAAATGCTAACGAACCTATAGTATAATTAAAAATAAAATGGGTATTCTTCATAATAATAGTAATTATTATTATTATTATTATTGGATATTAGTACAAAAAAGTATAAAAATAAGTTCTGAAATTATTATCGTTAATAATTTAAAATTCAGATGACTGATGCGTGCGTCAAATGATATTGATGTGTTGCATATCAACCTCACTTAATTAATTTTGGATACATATTTTTCACGTTGACTTTTTTAATCCACGTGAAAAATAAGTTTAAATTTAAAATGGATATTGAAATTGAAGGAGCAGAGATTTAAAAAAAAAAAAAAGGAAAAATTATAAATTAATAAAATAGAAACAAATCGGGCATCTAACAATTTATATGAACTATTTGGTCGGTCAACTAAGCTCTAATTTAATATAATTTATAAAAATAATTTTTATATGGAAAAAAATTTTATTTTTAAAAGTGATACTTTTAAAAATAATTAACTGTATGTTTGTGTTTGGTAAAATATAATATAAAAACTGCTTATAAATTTATAAGGGTATTTTTGTCCACTAATTTTTTAAAATCAGCTACACGTTTAATCTAAAATTCAGTTATATTGAAAAGTTTCAATTTCTAACTTATCCAAATAGTTGAATTTTAACTATCCAGATAATTATTTTTATTAATTTTGATATTTACCAAACACTATAAACTGAGTCAAAATCAGTTTCTCACTCAAAAAAACTATTTTTTCCTTTTCATAAGCTGTGCCAAACGGGTACTAAATATTCTTAATTCCCAATTGTTAATATGCGCGTCGCCAATTAAAAAAATTTGTGTTGTTTAATTGGCCAACTAAAAATTCCAATTACGATAAAAAAAAATTTCAATCGGCAAATCTTATAAATAGTTATAAGTTATTTTTAGCGATTGATGATTTATCAATCGTATTTTTATACCAATCGCACATTTAACAATCGCTCTACCAAATACCCCATAACCATCAACTAATAAATCATGAATAACCAAAATTACTGGGTTCACAAGCTTCATTCAAATATAAGTTTAGCTAAACAAATCCAATTAATGACTTCATTATTAGCCCATTTAAATGAAAAAAAAAAAAACAAAGAAAGAGATGGAAGAATCCCAGATCTAGCTTGTAATATGCAGATAAAGAAGAAAAATAAACTTTCTATTGGTCATGTGTCTACATCTATAAACTTCTGCTTCCATATCTTCATCTCTTTTTCTTCATCTTCTTTCAAATTTTTGGAGATTTTGGATCTTTGGAGGATTATAATAATAATGGATCGATTGAGGTTTTGTTTTTTTTTTTCTTTGGATCATTTCTGTTTATTTGATTTTTTTTTTAAATTTGATTAATTGATTCCAACTCTATTTTGTATTTTCCTTTGGGTTTTAGTGATTTGAACATGGTTTGGTGAGTTGAACAGTCATGTTTCTGAAAGTTGATGACTATGGAGTTTTATGAAGCTGAATGACGTTTAAACATGTTTAAACGCGGCTAGAACTTTTTATTTTCCCCTTAAAAAATGTTTTGGTGATTTAAACAGTGAAACATGACGTTTTGATGCCCTTTTTTTTATTTTCATTTTTTTTTATTTTTTAAATTAAATATTTTTCATTTGAATTAAAAAATTAAACGTAGCTTTTTATCCGTTTAAAAAAATAATTTAATAGATCTATATCCAAATTAACGGTGTTTAAATTATGAGTCTTGAAATATTAATTGCGTAAATTTTTTTTTTAACATATCCTAAAATAAAAATTATTCAAACCACATTATTATTATTATTCTTTACTTATCTCTTATTATTATTAATATTTAACAATGGAATGGAATCACTGTCTTTACAAAAGCAAATTGAAAAATCCAATATGATTCTTTATTCTCAAGGTTTATATATAATATATATATATAGACAATGAAACAATGTCACGTGGTCTTAACTCCATTTGGCCAATTAGAGCGGTAGAGCACCAATACCAACCAAAATATGTCGGTAACCTCAAATAGCGAGAGATTTTGGTTATTTAGCGACGTAAAATTCCGTCGCTAAATAGCAGATTTTTTGTGGTCTTTAGACTTCATAAAAATATCAGCTTAAACCAGAAATCTATGTTTTTAACATAACGTATAAAGAGTTGTACCTCTCTTCCTTCGAATTTCTCTATTATCTTCTCAGTAGTAATCAAATTTCATACTAGAAAAATAAAAAAAAAAAACTAATAGCTGACTGATCTAAACAGTTCGAATATTTTATTTTATTATATATTTTATTTTTTATTTTATATTTTTTTTATGCGTTATGTTAATTATCAAAATATTTTAAAAAATAAATGATATAAATAAATAAAAAAAATAAAAAATAAAAAACACAATAAAACAAAAAATTCAAACTCATTCAAACTATTTATGCAAGGTGTGGAATCTTGAAAGTTTTTATAAGTATCAACTTTTATTTTTCAATGGCTTTTAGCCCAATTGATAAAGTGCAAAGTATTGAAATCTTAATCCCATATTCTAATTATGTTTTTGTAGGAAAAAATGTTTGAATTTATTACTTATATATAATGAATAGTAAAATTTATAAAATTGATATTCAAATATTTATAATAAATATTTGCATTGTATACAATATTTTTTGAAAACTATGCACCCACTTATGTAGGTTGTTTAATTTGGCTCCATATTTCAACATAGCAACTTCAAAAACACCTTTACAGCTGGCAAATGCCCATTATAAAAACACTTCCAATGGATCTCGAATCATTAACTAGTTAATCTTATTAGTAATTAATTAACTCATATTTAAAACCTAAATTAATCCTTTTTGCCATTTATTATTATTATTATTTATTTATTTTATACTTATAGAAGCATTCAATTCAGATCATCCTATTCTATCCCTTTTTATGTTTTATATCGTTATTTTTTTCTAAGTATTTTGAGATTCAATATTTTTTCATAATTAATATGATATATAAAAGAGAATATGAGAGAAGAATAAGATATAAAAATAAATAAGATCCAAATGAAAAAATATTATAATAAAATATAGGATTGAGAGGGCTGTTATGCTAAAAATATAATATAAGTGTGTTAAATTTAAAACGTTAAAATTTAATGGTCTAAAATCAACACACTTCTAATATATATTTTTAAATCCATTTGATTTTTGTTTCATATAAAAAATACGTCATTAGATTCGTTATAACGAATATTATAACATTATAATTTTAAAAATTTTTACAAATTTTTTTTAAACTCTAAAAAATCAACACAGTAAATGCTAATGTGTAACACATCAATTCTTTCAACCCTAAAATATAAGGTGTTCATACTAGTCTAACCAATAAAAAGGGTTCACCTTTATATATATAATTATGTATGGTGTTTAGTCCAAGAACTCAATTGGTGATTAAGGAAACATCGTATCTCCATTGGACATAGGAATCTATATCACATGGCCTTCACCAATCAAAATTATGCTCATAAAACTTACACCTAATCCAATAATTAAGATATGTTTAATTACTTTTATTAGGTGTTGGTCCTCAAGCACTATGTACGTGATGGGGCCATTAAAATTATTACTAGTATTTTTTTTTTCTTAATTTAAGTTATTGTTGGTCTCTTGTGTTTTTCTTTACAATCTTGCTAATTATTTTCTAAATTTTTTTTTGAGTATTGAAGAGTGAGGAATTAATATGAGTTTATTGTTCAGAAAAAATATGTATTTATCGTTAGATTATATCTCGATATATTTTCTTTTTTATATTTAATATAAAATAAATCATGTCAAAAATAAAAAAAAATTAAAATAAGATATATGAACTATTGAACATTTTGAATATATTTTATTGTATTATTATAGAATATATTATTATTTATTTAGAAATTTAAAATAAAATTCTTAATTGTTTTTATTAATTTAATTTAATTTCTAAATTATTTTAATTACTTAAATAATTAATTTAAATTTAATCTTTTGTAAATTTTAAAATTTTTTATTGGAAAAGATTTATTTTTATAAATTTGATTTTTTAAATTAATATATAAAAGATAATATTTTCTGAAAAAAGGACTAGTATCAAATGTGCTAGTTGCTACTTACACCCTTTGATAAAAACTGAATCTATGGGATTAAGTGTACGGCCGGATTCCAATTGGATGAGATAAGATCAAGGTATATTCATCGGGTTACACATAAGTGCTTACTATATAAGCTTTTTAGAATTTAAAATTTTTAAAAAAAATTTCTTAAAAATTATAATATTATAATATTTTTTATAATGAATTCAACGATATATTTTTTGTAGAAAATAAAAATCAAATGGATTTAAAAATATATATTAAAAATATGATAAAAGAATGTTTGAATATAATAATATAATAGTTTATAAAATTATTTTCGAAGAGTGATAAAATTAATGCACAAAGCATTTCTTCTCAATTCAAACCTTTTAATTTTTAATAATTTTTTTTACTTAATAATTACACATTCAAATGTACGTACTATCTATATAGTGTGTGAACCCATATTATACATTTATGTACTTCAATTTAACTTTAAGCACAATTTACTTAAATTTCTTTCCCTAAAGCAAAATTATTTACAAAAGAAAATATTTTCAATATATAGAAACCAAATTAATTATGTAAAATACAACAAATATTTGTCATTTGGAAGACAGTACGTGCAAAACATGTTTTGTTGTCAGTCAATGTTATATATATATATATATACATATTTATCAGAATTTAAATAATGAATTACACAATAAAGATGATTTTTTTAACCGTAAATTCTTTTTAATCAATGAGTTTTTAATTCAGTAATATTAAAACTATTTTTAAAATTATGAAATATGAGTGATAATCGGAATTAAATTTAATTACCAAATAAATAAATAAACTTTTTTACGCCTAATTTAAGATTCAAACTTTTTTTTTTCAGAGATACCCTATTTGTAAAAGATTCAAATTAAAAATGTTACGATAAAAATTATAAATTCTTACCTTGAAATGTTCTTACTTGTAAAAGTTTGTTGAATCACTTATTAATATACTTTAATCAAAGATAATTAACCATTGAATTAGCATTAGTTTTCTCCCTCTCTACCCTTTTTGTTCCTTTTGTTGTTTATAATTAATTTACAAGCTAGATGATGACTGACTGTTGCAACTTCCAACCAACAACATAGAAACAAGAAAAAGTAGAGGAGATAATGGTGTTTGCCTTTACACTCCGCTTGTGCCTGTATTATTATTAATTTACTAATTATTCATTAACTTTTCCAATTTTGGAAACCTTATTATTTGTAAACCTTTGGCAGTCACATCAATTTTTTGCCCAAAATACAACTGATTCACATTGCCAATGTTAGCTTACCAACTACTAGTATTATATACATATATATACATTATAATTGGAAAATGTGAAATGACTAAAAAATTCATTGCTTAAACAATTGAATTTCAACAGTTTTGGAGAGGGAAATGGAGAAAGTTAATATATTGTCAACTTGTCTATGATCAAGTATTACACATACATATATAATAATCAATATGATTTTTTTTTTAATTTAAGTAAAATAGGTACTCACAGACTCTCGATTATTTTATTTAAATAATAAAATCAATTAAAAAATTTGAATTTTTTAATTTCTAATTAAATCAAAATTTTTTCTTTATCATAACAGAATTAACTTTAATTATAATTAATTAATTACTTAATTTTACATAAAGGATCCATGCGTCCAGGTAACAAGCATATACATAGCATAAACAAACTCAAAAGCACCCATAATATCAGTTTCTTTACAGCAATACATATAGCTATAGCCCACCCACAAAATCCAAGCCCCAAAAAATTGTGAGGAATCGACACCTTTCTTATCCTGTTCACACTGTCCATCATATGTCAATCGCGAAATAAGAAACATAAGATATTTATTTAAAAAATATGATTTGTAATTTTTGGAGGTTAAATTGTAAAAATCTCACCATTCCTTTTTAATAATTTTTGAAAATACGTTTTTTGATTGTGGCATTTAAAATTATTTCAAATGAAAATACTTGGCTGCTTCTTCTTCTTCCGTTATTTTTTATTCTCTTGAAAATCTTAAAACTGTGTTAAATTGTTTGAAATTTTTGGCTTTATGATTTATTTTCTTTTTTCTTTTATGGGTATTTAGTCTTCTTTATTTTTTTGGATATTTTTTTTCTTTTTTCTTTGTGTTTGTTTATTTGTGTTTTCTAAAATTTTATATTCTAATTTTATGAGTTATCAAATTTGAGTATGATTTATTTTTATTTTTTAAAATTTTGACTTTTGATTTGATGGATTTTCAAATTTAAGTCTAATTTATTTTTGTTTTTTAATCCGCTGAACACAACTGTGTTTTTTCGCCAGTGTTTCTTAGGCTTAATTTCTTTAAGCCATTAAAATAAATTTCAAACTTAAACTGATTTCTTTTTGCACAGGTCTAGAGATTTTAATTATAATGATTAAAGGTAACAATTTGGGAGAAGGAAAATAGTTTTTATTTCATTAGTTTGATGTCTTTTTTAATTTTTTTATATTTTAATCATCTATTTTATCTGAACACTACAAAAAATAAAACTGTTTATCATAATATCAAAACCTGATTAATCCAAACATTCAAAGTATTTTTTCAATTTACTTTAGACCCGACTTATAACAAAATTTTGAGTTAGTAAAAACCTCGTTTTATAAACGGACTACTAAACACCCCCATATTACATCCTAAACAATCAATTTCATTTAGGGATGGATGTACATGTGGGCTAGGGGTACGTGCCTTTTTTAATTTTTAAAATTTTTTAAGATAAATTATAATTTAGTTTTTGAGATTTGATAAAATTAATAAAATAATTCTTATATTTTAAAAATTAATTATTTAATCCCTAATAAAATAGTATTTTATCTTATTTTTCTTAACTTTCTTTCTTTTTCATTCATTCCTTCATTTTATTTTCTTTCATAATTTCCTTTATTTTTTTTAATAATATTATAATAATTTTTTATTGTCTCTAATTGAAATTATATGTTCGATATCTTTTATTATTTTTATATTTTTTAAATATATTTATTTTATTATTATAATATTTTTTCCTAAAATTTTTGAGTTTTCATTTCTAAATATTAAGGTATCTCGCCTTCTTAAAATTTTGAGTCTGTCTATGATTTCATTTATAAAATTCTCACAAATTCTTTATTCACATCAAGCCATAGTAGTATATGAAATAATAAAGAAACTCAAACTTAAATCTATACATTAATAGATATATTCAATATATAAACTAAACATGTTAATTATGATAGATATTTCAATTTTAATTTTAATTAATTTTTTCGTGAAAGCGTGATCTATATATTTTATTTTTGTAATTAAAATTAAAGCTCTATTTGGTTTAGCCATTGCTGATAGTTATTAGCTGATAGTTGATAGTTAATAGCTGATAACTTTTACTTAATAGCTGATTGTTTCAAGTGTTTAGTAAAATTATTATTTGCTATTAATTATTATTATGTTCAATAACCATTAAAGATAAATATTAATATTTATTTTTTATTTAAATATTATTTTTAGAAGATAATGTAATTTTTTTAATTAAAAAAAATGAGCTTTTAAAAAAAATTAAATTTAAAATTTTTACAAATAGTAATTATTTAATTATTTAACAGTTACCTAACAATTAACAGTTATAATCAAATGCTACGATGCAATAGTTAGAAATTAAAAAACTAACAGCTGTATTAAAATTTATAATTAATATTTTGAAAATTATTACTGTACCATTTAATCAGAACTAAATATAGTTTTGTAGTATTTAATTAATATGTATGAACACTCATGTGTGCTCAAGCTTAAAGGTGAGGTCTAAGAATATATATATATATGGCCCCTAATCTATAATCTAAAGCCCTCATTGGCTTCATGCATGCCTTCATTATATAAATGAATGCACAAAACCATAGGCAAACCCGTGTCATGAACTAAAATTTATTATGAATTTCAAGTGCTTAAAGTTCAAAATTTTCAACCACCTAGCTAGTCAAAGAAACATTACTATTATATATTTAAAAGATTGACTCAAACTTAGGTGAATTTATATATTTAGCAAATGGTAAAGACTTGAAGCAAAAAAAAAAAAAAGACTTAAAATGAAAGTTCAATTCTAACTAATATTAGCAAGTGGTAAAGACTTAAAACAAATGATATAAAAGTGTTAAACTGTTTGGGTTGAAATTACATATTTAGCAAGTGGTAAAAACTTAAAAGTCTTATATAAGTATTTTAGTCTAATGATAAGACGATGGTGAAACTATTTTAAAAGTACATGGAATTTAAATATAATTTTAAAATTTTTTATTTATTTTATAATCTATGTAAATGATAAAAAATAAATTTGAAAATTTCTTAGAAAATTTTTCACTATATACCAGACAGTAATTATTTAAAAATTTAAATTTATAAATTTCATTTTGTCAAATTTTTACGATATTATTTTTTTTATAGTTCCTAATTAAAATTTATAAAAATTAATATATATGCTCATATATTTTATTTATATAAATATTAAATTTATCTAAAATAATATTTAAATTTAATAAAATAATAGTGATAACAATTTATATATATTAAAATATTTTAAAAAATATAAGTTAAATAAAAAATATAATTAGAGCAAAATACAATCCTCAAATTAATTTATACAATTTTTTTTTTAATAATAAACAGGAGAACTTATATACAATTGCGCAATAAATAGATGAGAGCGCCCTCGGTTTGAGTTGGGGGGGTACGAGCACGTGTCAATAATCTATAAGGTGGACAGTGCTATCATTGCAGCTATTACCACACTCACCCACGAATCCGGGTACGAGGATAGCTTTTCTTACACATCCATCGAGTATAATTTTTCTCTACTCGCTTTCCCTATCCGACATTTGTCCATAGCAGTCTATTTCCTCTCCTCAGTGATTTTCTCACACCAATCATTACAAGAGTTTTATTTACAATTACAGTTGTTTCTCTTACAAGGCGAGTGTAACATATCTTATGTACTCTAGCAAGTGGGTCTTTAACTTTTTGTAGAAAACAGCTAAGAGGTTTTTGCTTCTCTGAGAAAACCAGTTACAGCTTTCCATATAAAGCATTAGGACTATATAGCAACTGTAAACATTGCTCTGAAAAGTGTCTTCACATCTCAGCCTTTGTTTCTACTCCAAAATAGCTCAACAAAACAAGTAAGGTTTTTTTTTATTTGCTATAAAATCTTTAATTCCTATTCCAAACCCTAATAGTCTATTTCCAAAAAATTTCTTTCTTTCTTTTGAATCTATGTATGGCATGGTTTGACCTTAATTATTGTTTTGTTCCAATCATTAATTCTCTTTTTTTTTTTTTACCTTTTAAGATATAATTTCTCCATTTTTTTTTTAATTTCCTAGGTTTTTGATTGTGAAAACCTTTATATATAGCATGATTAATTATTATCTTCACTCTTTTTATTTAATTTTCTTTAGGTTATTTTTAGCGATAAATAAAAGCACTGTAGTTCGAAATTTAATGGAAATCGATTTCTTACTGGGTTCGTTTCTTGGATCTAGCAGGGAAATTGATTAAAAGAGAGAAAGAAACTCAAATCAAGATTGAGAAAGGAAAGGAAAAGATGGGTAGAGGAAAGATTGTGATCCGAAGAATAGACAATTCAACAAGTAGGCAAGTGACTTTCTCAAAAAGAAGAAGTGGGTTGCTGAAGAAAGCAAGAGAGCTTTCAATTCTTTGTGATGCTGAAGTTGGAGTAATTATCTTCTCTAGTACTGGCAAACTCTATGATTATGCAAGCACTAGGTCAGATTCTCTCTCTCTCTCTCCTCTCTTGTAGTTTAGTTTATAGTAAAAGTTTGAAAATTAATATATATAGAAACACTAGTATAGATTGAGGTTAAAGAGTTAGTATATATAAAGGTACATATAAAGCTTCTTTATTATCACATAAAATACAGTTCCCTTCATATATTTAAGGTTAGTGCCATATAAATGTGTAAAAGTTTGTTAGTGTGTGTGTGATAATTTAATGGAGTTATTTTAGGATCCATAAGGACTTAATGGTGTAGAGCACATTTAATATATAGGTATTAGGTTAATTAGAAAGAATATTTAATATGTACTTTCATATGGGTTTACACGGGTTTGGACTAGAGTTATTAAGTTGTTCTTATTTGTCTCCTTTCACCTGCATTTTCATGGCTAGTAAATTTGAAGTTGAAGTCTTGGGAGAGCAGGGATTGCAAGAAAAATCTTTCCTTCGCATACAGAACAGAAAATCTTTTATTCAAAGTGACCAAATATACTAATAATTTCACAACTTCTAAGAAATATATATTAACAACTTTCAAACTTACAATCTCACAGATCTGAATTCAGTTCTAATATCACTATGTCAAAAACTATTAATAATCTAGGATTGAAACATTAGCAAATTTAGTGCTCTAAGTTTTAGTAACTCCTTTGTGGTGTGTTCTATCAACCATTTACTAAACCCTTTTCATTGCAACAGATAAACTTGTCAAGTGCTTTTCTTGATCTTAGGTTTCGTTAGTTTGAATTTTGTTATGTATATGCATCCATGCATATTGTTTTTTTGACCTATAGTATCAAACCGATATCTCTATCTAGCTAGATAGCCATGAAAGAGTTTTCCTTTTATTCCCACAAGCTGCAGAATCATTAATTTCCTCAGAATGGTAGCATTTTTGTTCTCAAAGAATATTCTTTGAAGAGCAATGTAGGTTATAAGTAGCAATTAATAGAAATATATAGTCAATAAAGGTTACTTAGAACAAGTTTATCTTTGATTTAATAATATTAAAATTATTTTTGTAACTGATAAGTTTTTAATTTAGTTGTACTAAAATCATTTTCATAACTGATAAATCTCGAATTTGTAGTCTTACTAAGAGCCAAATTTATCAAAAGAAAAATAAAATGGTTACTTGGAATAGATAGTTCATTGAAACAAGGTTTTAGAAACAATGTATAGTTATAATTAAATGCATTTTCGTTTTAGAAAATTTGCATCAAAATAAACAACTTTTATCTAATTACTTCACTGAAGCTCAACTTTTATATAATTACTTCACTCCGTTGGAAAAAATATCTCACATCGAATAATAATAAAATAAATAAAAAATTTATAAGTAAGTAGATGTTGAAATTAGTACAAGCGAATTGATTTTGTGCAAATGAGTTCAAACACTTGTTCATTTATAAGCCCGCTTGTGTATGGACTTATGAACTTTAATATGATATCAGAATTGAATATCCAAATAGATTAGATCATAAGATTCATGTTCAAGTTTTCGTTATTGAATTAATGATAATGTCAGTTCGGACTAAAACTGAAAAAAGAGATGTCAGCAATTTCATTTGTGAGCAAGTGTCAACTGATTTGTTAATGTTAAGTCATGAGTCAAAATCCGATTGCACTTGAATGGGTGCATTGAGAAAAATATCTCATATTAAATAATGATAAAATAAATAAAAGATTTATAAATAAATAAGCATTGAAGTTAGCATAAACTAATTAATTTTATATAAATGAGTTTCAACATTTATTTATTCATAAGCCCACTTATGCATGGGATATGGACTTTAATACACTGAAACTCACTAATGCATGCATAAGTTAATTAGAATATGGAAAAGCTACCCATTATCAAACTCAATTATTGGATTTTTATGAACACATGAATAAGTTGCTTGAAGTAGAGACACTGTTTGGGGCGAGTAAACAACTTTGATCAGAATGGTCCAATAAACTTGCTTTTTGGTGCATTCATGTAATACCGCATTATATCACTATCAATACTTGATTGTGAATAACCAACGTAGAAATTGAGTTAAAACAATATACAATTTAAATTCGATTTAATTAGAAAAATTGAGATTAAAACTCTAATAAATTTTACTTTTCATACATAAAATTATTTTAATATTAAATATAATATTTAAATATAAATATTCAAATAAACTTGTAAATCATATGAATTAATTTTTATATGGGTTCGAACTCAATTTAATTAAAATTGAATCCACTTCAAATATTTAACTAGTGAAACTAAGTATTTGATGAGTAGCTGGATTTATTTACACTTTTTATATTTAAGTCAATGAGTAATATTATAATAAGGATTATAAGAAATTGGATGGTGAATAGTTGGAAACTTGGAATCTCTCTATCTAGAGCTTTAGTTCAAATCCTTCTACTTGGGTCAAGGATTTTAGGGAAAATGAAGTATTACTCTTATTGTGAAACTCATTATTAAAAATAGTGTTAGAGTTAAAACAAAATCTCACATGGAAATATAAAAACAAATAATATCAAAACTTAATATAATATATGGACCTCACAATTCAAAAGTTTAAACGTTTGGATTGAATTCAAGATTTCTTAAAAATAATAATAAAAATAATATAGATGAAAATTATTTACTCAGGAAACAACTGCATTTATTTCATTTTATTGAGTAAGTGAAAACTTCTAAGCAAATAGAATAGTGAGTGAACCAATACTATTGTTCAATCTATGATTATCCACTAAAAAATATGCTATACAAATTCTAAAAGTTTAGTTTGCTAAGTGCTTTGATCAGCATCCTAACATCACAATGGAATCATTTTTCTTCTTCTTCAGGTATATAATCATTACAATCTATATGTGGTTAATTTTTAGGTAGTAAAATATGCAAAGTTTCTATATAAATAGGATTCTATTATAGATTTTTATTTGAATTGAATTATTCAACAAAATTAATTTAAAAGAAATAAAATACGAATCACTTAATAAAGAGAAAGTCGATGAAGTATTGTCTATCATTTAAATGATTGTGATGAAATATAACTAAAACTATGTATATATCATGTATATTTGTATAATTCTTTTGTAAACTAAAGATTTTGCCTTTCTTCTTACCCAACCATTATGAAGTCTACTTTGGGAGAGGGTAGATAATTTGAGTTACTATATATTACTGGTTTAAAATGAGAGAAATTGGGGTTGAATGAGAGTGTTTCACTTTTATAATGAATAGTAGTTGGATATATAATATGTTACATTTTCTACACTATGATAAATATTAAAATTAAGAACCAATTTTTTGACAGTTAAAAATATAAAAACTGTTGTTATGAATTTATGATAATAATAAAAAAAAAAATTCTATTATGCTGCTAAAATGTTGAATTTGTAGGTCTTTTACAACAAAATTAAGTTGTTATAGAAAAAAATTATCAATAACAATATATAATATTTCTTGTAAAAAACTTATACAATATATAACTATCAAACATATAAAAAAAAATATAGTGTATCCATCAACAATGAATAATAAAAAATATATTGTTTTTGGAATAATAGTTAACTTGCTGCAACTTTTTATTTCCAATTGGACGATCCATTAATCCAATTAACAGAAGATTATAGATGGATTTTCTTTTAGTTTTTGAAAGTTTTTCATATTACTGTTATATGGATAAATTATGTCTATGAACTCAATGTAGATAAGAATTTTCTCTGTTATATATTAACTTTGTAGCTGTTAATTTGATCTTATTTTAATTTTTTTTTGTTACTTCCAATATTTTTTGTTGTGGTAATTTTTATATTTTACTAAACTTATGTTGCTTTTAGCCCCATATAAATTCATGGGTTGATTGTTTATTGTTCTGATTGAATGTCTTAATTATATTTCAATTATCCATGCTAATCAAGCTTTCAATATTCCATTTTTACCACCAATAAATTCATTGGTAATGATTTTCTATGGCAAAACCCTTCACTATCTAGAAAAACACTTGCCCCTTTGGGTTTGAATTGTTCCATGCTATTACTATTGGTGTAGCTCCTGCTCCTCCATCTCTGGAATTTATGACTTTTGATTTATTGAGTTCCTAAAGTTAATTATTTTATATTGAGCTCTCAATTTTTTTTTCACAAAAATTATAATTTTTTTGTAAATCACCATTATAATGAGTTTCTGTTGAATTTATTAGTGTGAAACAATCAAAATTTATGAGTTCAATAAACAAAACATAATAAGTTCTCAAAGACTGAAAATGTGAGAATAAAACTTATAACAACCTCAACTTTAAATAATGAACCATTATTAGGCTAAGGCTTACTATTAATTCCCTTCAGTGTAAGCTTAACTATGAAAAGTAAGCAAAGTTCATAAATCAGAAATACATATAACTATCCAAGAGTTTATATAATTAGTTGTAAGAGCTCATCAAACTACATAAATTGCTCTTTATTTCCTTTTATTTTGCATAGGGATAATTAATTATAAAAAGATATTTTTCTAGCAAGATTTTGGTGTGACCATGATATTTTTTTTCATACACCTTATATTTATAAATTTTTTACTATGCATGTAGTCATCTATTTGTTTTTATTTTTTATTTTTTCCCAAGAAAATAATTGAGGTTACTTGATTCGTATATCTATCCTATTCACTCTTTTTTAGGAATTTTTTTTAGAAAGACTCGAGTTAAATTTAAGAAATTACTCATAAAATGAAGAAATATATATATATATATATATATATATATATCATTTTATTTTATTAACACCTTTATTTTCATTTTTTTAATGGAAAATTTTTTTGTTATTCCTTACTAAATTTAAATTTTTAACATAAAATATCCATTTAAATATTTAATATAGAATATTCATAATTAATTTCAGTGATAATTTTTTAGTTTATCTGATAAATAAGATGACTTTTTAGTATTTTGAATTTGGTTTTAACATTTTGTATGTAAGAATAAAAATGTCAAATTTTTCTAACATCTATCTTTTTTATCCACTATAAGCTAAAAAAAAAATAGATATTTTGAACCTATTTATTTGTTTCAAGGAATTTTTTTTTCTTCCAAGTACATAGGATAGGAGCATTTCAACTTTATATTCCTCTTGTGCATTTCTCATAAATCCTACTATTTTCATTTTGTTTGTCTCTTCCATCCAGGGGTGGTACCACTTGGTGGTTTGGGGGTGCATAATCCCTTCATCTTTTTCAAAATTAAGTTTTATACCTATATATTTTTAAAAATATAGTATATTGGCCCCCTAAAAAATTTATTTTAGGCCTTTTCAAAATTTTGAAATTTTATTTATTAATTTTATATTTCATAATATTTTTTTTTCTTTAATACATATATAAATTGCTTTAAATTTTAAAATTTTATTTGTTATCAATGTGTTATTATATTTATACATAAATAAATATTTTATAATATAATAATAATATTAAAAAAAATTATATTTTTTTATATTAATATTACAAACTTAAATATTTTTTTCTCATAATTATTTTTAGCCCTCAATCCTTATTGTCTAGTTTTGCCCCCGCTTCAATCATTGCTTTCTTTAATTGGCTAATAAAGTTTTAAAAGTTGTGACAACCCTTGTTTAGTACAAATTAATGAATGTATAATATAGAATTTATTTATAAAATTCACAAAATTTAGTTTAATTATGTTGACTTTTCATAAAATTTAATTTTTAAAAACAAAATAAATATTTTATTTATATTAAATATATAATTTCAAATGAATTTTATATAATTTATTTATACTAAATAATTAACTATTTTTGTTTGATCTATAATATTTCAACAAATGACTATTAATTACATGTAAAGAAAACCTCCCACAATATTACAACAGAATGTCCAATTTTTCAAGTAACAAAAAAAAATAAAAGAAAAATGGAATAGGTGGTCTAATATATCTTTATTTACTAATCAGCCTTTAGTTCAGTAATACTGTAATTCTTTTCAGTAAAATCTCAAATTTGAGTTAGTAAGAATTAAATTTACTGATTTGATCAATAGTTTATTTGTTTTAGGCATATTGAAAGACTTATTATTACATTTTGAAGGTTGAGGCTATTTATAATTATATTTTTGCTCTTTGTAAAAGAATTGAATATTTCCATATGTTTTTTTAAACTTAATTTTGTTTGTTTTTGTTAGAGATTTGGAGATTAAAAGAAGGGAATGTAAATCACTAAAATCCTTGATTTTATTCACTTGAATCTTTATGTCTTAAAAATAATTAATTGAATGGTCCTCAACTTAATTTTTTTTATACTTCAGTAATAATTAAATATCATATATCCTATTCCTAGCTAAGTTATTACTTGGAAGAAACTTCTAGTCTTTTAATTTTCAAATACTGCAAGTTTTAAATCTAAAAAAAAATGTGATCAGACACTAAAATATATTTAATATATATTTTTTTGAAAGGATTTTGTTAACCAATATTCTTAGTGTATTCATTAAAGAGTAATTAATACAGAAAATTAAATAGATTTATATAAAATTGAATTGCATAAGAAAAAAAAAAAAAATTTAAGAGAGTGATATTTAATTGCAATCATGAGAAATAAACATTTCTCTCGTTTAATTTCCGAACTCCAATACTAGAAAAGAAGTTACTATCACTACGTGTTAACATTAGATATTGATTTATAAAATATAATGATAATAATTTAGTGGTAATTTATGTTATTGATTTTGAGGTATTTATGTAGCTTCTCTCTCCTTTAATTATTACCCAAAAGTTCAATTACATTAGTCATTATTCTACCAAAGTCATGATTTTTCTGTTTGGTTCCCTGTTGCAATTTCAGTATGAATTCTGTTATTGAACGCTACAAGCAGCTGAAAGAGGAACACCATCATCTGATGAATCCTGCTTCTGAAATCAAGGTAAATTACTCTTCAAACAGAGCTGCAATTTGCTTTTGCTTGCCCAAGTTTTCTAGCATCCACATAGGAATATATGCATGTCACATTCATTGCATTTTTACTTTAAAAGGCAAGAATCAACATTGAAATCAAATATGAAATGAAATACCCTTGATGAGTTTCTATATTAGTCCTTTTTTTTTCATTTAAAAATAAAATTCAATTGGTTAAAAAAAATTGAGTAACTTTGTCTTCTCATTTGCTTTGATCAAACTCATTAATAACGAGTTGAATAAATAAATAACTAACAAAATTAAAGAACCACAGCATTCTGCCAAACCCCAGCAAAACTCCAAATGATGAGTCGAATAACTTATTTTAAAGATTGAAGAGGAAATGAAATCTAAAGACATACGAGATTTTTTTCACCATATAGATGGTTGAGGTATTGAGGCTGTTAACATGGACGAGAGTACTGCACTAACAGTGAATTCTGCATGCTAAACCAATAGAAGCTGCAATAGTATTTTGGTTGTATGAAACCACAAAGTAAAGCCATGTCTTCTGTTTGCATCTGCAAAATAGAGAATAGAAAAACAAATTCTGACATATCAAAACAGAAAGGATATGTATTTCGGTGAAGTCACGTTAATTATTTCAATTAAGTTAACAAACCAAAAAAAATTAGTGATTAGCTGAAAGCCAGCAGGATAATAAGGTCATCTTTCCTCATTAGACACAACAGCAGGATAATAAAGTATCTTTCCTCATTAGACACAGCAGTAGGCTAAGCAAGTCAAATAAATCACATACAGATCAAGTACACTAGTTAATAGTAGATCAAGTACACATGTCAATAACAGTAATTATGAACGATTTTGACTTCCAAAGTGTAGATCAATAGCCTCTTCCAAACAACAAAATGTAAAAGGTCAACATTACATATCAAGTTTCTGCAACATAAATCAAGACAATGGAAAAAGGAAAACATTCCAGGTTAGGCAATGTTTCCAAGGTGGACATGAATGAACCAACACTGTGAATGAATGTCCTTACTGAATGCGGTAAATACTGTTATGACACTTCATGGAATTCTTAGTTGATGCAGCACAAAATTTCTTATACTTGAGCTGTTTAATAGTTATCAGCATAAGAGAATTTTCAAGGGAAAAAAAAGGGTCTTAATTCCTGAACACAGAAAACAGTAATAGCAGATATGTTCTAGCGTAAATGCAGGAATAATTAATAAGCATACAAAACTAGGATTTAAATTTAAAAAAAAATATCAAAGTGAAATAAAACATTAAACAGTCCATACAGTTCTTGATTACCTAATTTTTCACAATGCTGCAATCGAAACCCTTTGATACTGTCAGATTATTTTATCTGGTCAAGGAAGAAAGCCATTTTGATACTATAACTGCAAAGGTGAAAATATAGGATTTTAAGCACCCCAGAAGATTTGAGATATGATGTACAAAGTCAAATACAACATACAAAGAGGCACAGACATGCCAGATAGGAATCCCAATTACAAGTATGAAATGTAAGACATAATTGAACAATTTATTCGTCAACATTGACAATGGCATCTTTCCTCTTTCCTTCAAATCATGTTCTCTTAGAAGCATTAGACATCTCTGGGAATGTTTCCCCACGGGCAGAACCCATAGGATTTTGGCAGCTACTCAATGGTTGTTTGTACTTGTACCAATATATTTTGAAGCTTTAGACGCCTGATAAAGAAAATTGTTCTTTAATTCAAATTTCATATGTCAAACAGAAATCCATAATCACCAAATATCATCATAATTTCAGTCATCTAAAAATTCAAAAATCTTATAAGAAATATCTAAAAAACCAAACAAATAGCAGTCACCTCTCTAAACTGATTATGACATTTATAACCATTCAAATAACCTTCATATTCAAAGCAAGTCTCTTTTACAATTTTATCAGATCCCTCCTATTCATAACTTAGCTAACATCAAGAATCTTGACTTAAAATGCCACACGCCTAAAATGGTTCTATCTGTTGTATTTTTTCACCTCTCAATGCACACAAATCTGTCATCAACTAATTAAAAAAAAAAAATTAGGTTACCAATATAATCCAATCACTTTTAACTTCACTTAGTCATGAATTAGTTTGCTTTGGATTCGGGTATCTTTTTTTGTATACTTTGTTTAAGGCCGAACTTGCTGTTATAATTCTAAATGATATTAACCCATCTTTATGAAGGGGTTTTTTATACTGATGAATGTCTTTGAAATTTTCTGTCCTTGCTCGCAGGATTTGGTTTCTTGCAGAATCCTTTTGTATTTGCCCTATTTATGAGCCAATGATCATTGTAGGGTAAATAGAGAAACCCAATTAGTGGCTTTCTCACCGACTTAAGATAGATACTCTAGTATCCATCTGAAACTATTGTATAGCACCCTATGACAAGAGCACATCTTAGAGGATTAGAAAGAAATGTGAGGGAGAAAGTCAGAAGGACAAATGAGATTTGGCTTTAGGATGAAAGAATAGTTTCACTCTATAGGTTGTTAAAAGGGCATACATGGCCGAGTTCAAAGCTGAAATTGGTTAAGATAAGTTTTTCCTCGATTATCTTCTGTTCTCTTTGCTTATCCTGAAATAAACAAATACATATGCCAACCTTGAAAAAGTTAGGAAGACCATAGCTTGGGTTCTGCATTTTGAGCTAGTCCCAGCCTATCAGCACCTATTCAGTCCCTAAACAATTCGGCTGCTACATTGTTAACTCCCCCATCATTGCACATTAGTTACTTCCCTTGCACCAAGACACAGTAGTTCAACTACTTTTCCTTTCACAAAGATGAAGCAGTTTAACTAATAAAAAGCATTTCAATGTTGTGAAGCATTATGGAATTATAACTTCTAAGAAATAAGGCAAATTTATAAGCTATTTTTCAAATAAGGAGCTTAGCTGAGAGAAACGTATGCCACAGGCATGGCATATTCCTCAAGCAGAATCTCCAGAATAAAATCAAAGTTCTTAAGGTATGGATGGTTAGCTTTAAAGGACATGCACAGGAACCCAGTAAATGGAAAAACTTGGACTTCAGAGTACAGAATTTCACCTAAGATTAAAATTCACGTGTGTACTTGGTCTCATGTTAGAAGGGAGGCTAATACTGCAGCACACTATTTAGCTCATGTTTCAGTTTGGTTTTCTGAATTTCCATCTGGTCTTTTGGAATGTTCAAGGAAAGATTGTAATTTTCTCTTCTGAGTAATGAAACCATTCCATCTTTTCATTAAAAAAAAAAAAAAAAAAAAAAAAAAATTCACTTGTGGGTCAAGGTTTTATTATTAAATCAACATAACTACAATATTCGCTAATATCATGGTACAGGACCATGAAGGACAAAATGCTCTTCATGATTAGAACTCTTTTGACAAGTAGATAATGGGAAGTAATACAAGTCTCATTGCCCAAAGATTATTTGGTGATTGAGGATAATATCACCATTGAAGTTCACCACGGCTGTTAAGGTCCATGGAAATAAATTGTAGCACATATATTGAAGCTAGCAGTGGCAGATCTAAAAGAAAGCAGAACCATCTATCACTATCCAATCAAATATCAGGTTTGGGCATAGCAGGAAAAAGAGAGAGAACCAATTAAGAGGATAAAAGAAAATAGAAGGCCTGTAACTCTACTTGTCGAGAATATGTAAGACAGATTTCAAGGGGTTTCTAAAACTGATAGTTCAAGCCATCTTACAGAGATAACTCATTGAAGTTATAGAGTTGGAAAAACACAAGCAAATTTGATAGAAACCGATTTCTGGCTACTTATATCTGCTCCACAGTACTAAATCAGTACATTGCAAGGATAAAATACATTGGAATTTCTCCTACAATATTCTCTGTCAGAACAGATATCAGCCATAATGAGAAAAACAAAACTTCCTTAAAATTTTCTGGCAACACTAAATGGATTACAGGCCTGTACATGTCAAAAAGGCTAGAATTACATGGATACAAGGACCTATGCATCTACAATATTTTTTTCTGCAATAAAGATATGGGGTTGGATATATATCCATATCCAGCAAGGGTACATGAATTTTTCTCAAGTTCTCCACATATTTGGAGGATTCTGTAGCTATGTCCATTTCTAAGAGTTCAGCAAGTCAGGCAAAGGTTCATCATAGCAATATGAGAAGTTGGAGCAGCACAACCATACAAGAAGTTTCAAAGATGTTTCTGATGACCACGTATTTGGTTCCTCAATCGGAGAACTTCCACGACAAAACAACCATCTCAATAGGTTTTCTGACAGTCAAATGCAGTAGAACACATGGAGATTTGATTATTCTATCTTGATTGCCCCAAGAAAAGATATCAAAAGATGACCAACACATTAACAAGACAACCTTATTTCATCATGACCCAAAACTGAATCAGCATTATAATTACCAAAACTTTTTTAAAACCCAAAGGGATGAACCATTAGAAGTTAGCTAGGCTGCTAGTATTGTACTAGACATCATCTCTTGTTTAGCAATGACTTCATCTGCTGTTATTCAGCTCTTACGGTTACTCGAGATTGGAAGCAACTGAAATATTTCCCAATACTTGCTGGATAACTTATAACTCTAAGGTCCACAGCGTCTAGCAAGACATTAAGCTTCTCAAAACTAGTACCAAGTTGGTTGAGTGCAAAATATCTGCAAATATCTTAATTTTCACATTTAAAGATCTGTAATTATAACGTCCTTTTCCAAAAACACAATTTTAGACATCACAAACAATGGATTTGTAACATGCCAACTCATGCATAAAAAACCCATCCCAGATTGCCAAGTTCACTTATTATTGTTTCTAACAATACTCTGCAGGTCCTCTTTCATCAATCCCATGGCAATCCCTGCAATGTTATTTTCCTTCAAACACTTAGAAAGTGCACAAGCTCTTGGATCTAGCTCAATAATCGTGTTAGATGTCCAAATCCACCAGTCGATACCACAATTAGGTCAGTATGTCAATACTTGAGGCGCATGTGATTTCCTACTCACCCATTCAAGCATCACTATTCCTGTATTCTAATATTATAGGGGCTCATAAAGCTGTCAGAGATTATGCAACATTTGCAGAATGTTCACAAGATTTCTTTCCCACTTCTACCAGTTAATTGCATCTAATCCACATATTTGCAAGAATTAAACTACAATGAATTTTGAGTTGCTTGTATTCAAAGAAGAAACATAGTTGCTTTTAATTTATTGTTGAAGTATTGCAAAACAATAATCTATGCTTTTTATTTATAGAATTTTACAAAACTAATAAGTAAAAAAATTATGTGACTGTGTATAAGCTATTAGCAATTTTTCATGAAAACCAAGAAACTAAGAACTCTAATAATAGTTAATGCACCTTATCTCTTCAATACCTAGTGTTTGATTTTAAAGAGAGAGAGAGCCAGAGGAACAGAAGGAGAGGAAGAGAGAAGTCTTATAAAAAAAGTGAATGGGTTAAAAGTAGAAAGAAAGAAGAAGGGAGAATTGAAGCAAAACTGATATTGGCAAAGTCGAAATCACTTCATGTTGCATCTTTAATAAAGAACTTGGCTCACTGAAAGCTTAAATCAAGAAAAAAGTCTCTAGTAACTGAAACTAACACTATTGGTGGAAGTGAGTTATTGGAGGTTAAAGGTTGAATTCAAAAGGAGGTTAATCTCCTAATATAGCTTGCTAGTTTGTTTTAGGCTGCAATGAAAAGTTAAAATATATTAACCTCCTAATACTCATTTTTCCTTAACATCTAAACTAGGGGATGAAGAGTGTGATGAGAAGTTTTCAAATACCTTAGCAATTAACCTTCTACTACTATAAGACCCTGAAAAAAAATGTGGTTAATTTACCTCACTTTATATTTCGTTCCATTACCTTTACCTTCATTTACTGCTCTTTCCATCAACCAAAAATCCATGCAATGCCCAACTTAATTAGGCAATTCAACTGGTAGGTCATGAGGGTAGGGTGGTGAAGATATATGTGCACAAAATTTTATGACCAATTTAAAGATGCAAAGATAAATGTATGGAAATATAAAGAGAGATGGAACAAGTGTATTAATAGAAAGGTCAAAATTTACGCATTTAACTACAAGAGGAACACTTTGTATATATTCATTGTACACCAACCTACGCAACCAATATGGAAAGATAAGATTATTGAAGTTTCAATAAGAGTAAAAGACAATAAGAAGATATCAAGATAACACAAAGTGAAGTAGTGAAAAAAGGAGTTAACTCTAGACACTCAAAAAACAATACGGTAAACCATAAAATAGAGGGAAAAAAACTATATAACTAACCCTACCTAGACTAACTAAGATGAGTCGAATATTCACAAAGGTAGCACCTTCACAGCAAAATCATCCCACTTCCTTGAAAATTTTCATTCATAAAATACTTTTCCAAGACCTTCCAAGGAACAAGGCAAGTTAACATCACTTTTAAAAACTTCCCCTTAAAATTCATGAGTTGGCTTGAGGTAGAGATTCAATAATTAGATCTAAATTGAAAGATTCTCCTGATAATGAGTTGAAAAGCACCTTTTGTAGGGCATGATATTAATTAAGAAGTGAAAAACTTTTGAGGATCTTTTGAGTTTGAACATATCTACATAGATGATTACCATGGTGGAAGGCAAAAAAAATAAAAAATGAAATTTGGAAGAGATTTTTCACTTTGAGACAATCTCCCTTAATCTAGCTACATTAATGGCCAAGAAAAGCTTCCACTAAACTTTGGAAGTGTTCATCCAAAACCTTTGTTTCGATTTTAATAATTCTTATGTTGTTAATACTCATAATCACAAAATCATCAACTACCTCCACAAGCTAATACAATGACACTAGTGCAATACTAACATAACAACCAAAATGAATTGTTGTACCCCAATAGTCTCAAAAATAAAGGTGGGACTCAAGCCTACCAAAAGAAATTCAGTAACATCGAGACTGAATACATTCAAATGACTTAAGCTAGATAGCATCTATCTACTTAATCATTCTAAGATTACCACTAAACTTTTCTTGTTACATTTCATTATGAAGTATGAGACTTGGATCTTAATTACAATGTTCAACCAGGGACTAGGTAGCCTTGTGCAAATCCAATTAGCACGGACACTAGGTTGCAAGCATAATGGCTAACTATATCCTACTTGTAAGGTACGAAATCCAAGAACAAAAAAATTTCATCTCATAGTTTTAATGTGAGATCCAAGTCCCATACCTTGCAATTAGGAACTTAATTGTAATACAATGAAAAAGAAAAATGTTTTCTATATCATATCGAACCACTTTGAACATGTATATATACAAGCGAGAATGAATCTAAACTAAGAAAGAAAATCAATCTATTTCTACAATCAAGCTTCTATTATCAAGCCACTAATTCTATTTCCTTTTATATCTATGTACATTAACACTCCCTTAAGCTAGAGTATAGATACTAATCATGTCTAGCTTGTTACAGATATAGTCAACCCGAACTCCATTCAGAGCTTTTGTGAAGATATTCCCTAATTGTTCCCTTATTTTGATATATTCAGTAGAAATGATTTTTTGTTGAAATGTTTCACGAACAAAGTGACAGTCTATCTCAATATGCTTTGTTCCTTCATGAAATACGGAATTCGAAGTAATATGGAGAGTAACTTGGCTATCACCATAATTTAGCAGGCAAGGAGGTCTTAATACCAACTCATCTAATAATTGGTGTACCCACATAACCTCGCAAATTGATTGCATTATAGCTGTATATTCTAACTTAGCACTGGATCGAGAGACTACATTTTGCTTCTTACTTCGTCATGATACTGAATTTCCTCCAACCAAAACACTGTATCCTATAGTCGACATCCTATCTACCTTGGAACCTGTCCAATCTGCATTTACAAAACATTTGATATCTGTATGTCCATGATTGCTATACAACAGACCACGTTCCGGAGCTCCGTTTAAGTAGCATAAAATTTGTCCCAAAACTTCCCAATGCCTAACAATTAGAGATAACATAAATTGACTCATCACACTAACAGAGTATGCAATATCAAAATGAGTCACTGTCAGATGGTTCAATTTCCTAACTAATCTTCTATACATCTCAGGATCTGCAAATCACTCACCATCATTTGCAGTAAGTTATAGATTCGAGGTCATTGGTGTATTGCAAGGCTTTGCACCTAATTTATCAATTTCTGTCAACAAATCAAGAATCTACTTCCTTTGAGGCAAGAAAATACCTTTCTTACATCTTGAAACTTCAATCCCCAAGAAGTATTTTAACATTCCCAAGTCTTTTGTCTGAAACTGAGTTTTCAGATAGGATTTAAGAGATAATATGCCAGTAGGGTCACTCTCAGTGATGAAAATATTATCCACACATACTACTAACAAAATGAGACCAGCTACAGATTGTTTATAGAACACAAAATGATCACATTTACTTTTCTGCACCCCAAATTCCTGAATTACCTTGCTAAATTTCCCAAAACAAGCTTGGGGACTCTATTTTAAACCATATAATGATTTCCTAAGCCTGCAAACCTTACCAGACTCCCTCTGAGCAACAAAACCAAGAGGTTGCTCCATTTAGACTTCCTTTTAAAGATCACCATTAAGAAAAGCATTCTTGATATCCAGTTGATGCAACGGCCAATTGTAAGTGGATGCTAGAGATCTAAATAAACAGACATAAGCTAATTTGGCCATAAGGGAGCATGTATCTAAGTAGTCAACCTCGTAAGTTTGAGCACACCCTATGGCAACTAAGCGATCTTTTAAACGAGCTACAAAACCATTAGGATTAACTTTAACTGTGAACACCCATTTACAATCAATAACTTTCTTATCTGTAGGAAGAGATACCAAATCCCATATACCATTAGTATCTAAAGTTACCATTTCCTCTATCATAGCAGCACGCCAACCAGGATGAGACAAGATTTCAACAACAATTTTAGGAATATAAATAGTCTAAAGAAGATATGAAACAATAAGAAGAAGACACAAGATTATTATATGATACAAAAGAAGAAATAGGATAAATGCATTAATGCTTACCTTTGCGAATAACAATTGGAAGATCGAGATTTGAATCAGAAGTAGTGGAAACTAGATCTGATGACAAAGAAGTAGGTGAAGGGCGTGAATCATTCATCTCGAATCTCCGTGAATAGACATGAACAATAGAATGAGGAGGCATGTCTGGTAATGGAGTAGGAAGGCACATGAGAGGTGATCTAATGGATAGTATAGATTAAGAGATCATCATCCTCCCCCTGACTATCATTACTTGGAGTATCAGAGAAGAAAGAAGTATTCATCCTCCCCCTGACTCTCATAACTTGGAGTATCAGAGAAAAAAGGAGTATTCTCAAAGAAAGTGACATCAACAGACTCCAGATACCGATTAAGGGTTAGAGAAAAACACTTTAACCTTTCTAAACTCTAAAGTATCCTAGAAATATATATTTAAGAGATTTGGGATCAAATTTGATAAGTTGAAGATGGACATCACGGAGAAAACAAGTACTATCAAATATACGAGACTCAATAGGAAATAAAAGTTGAGATGGGAAGAAAACAGTATATGGAATGTCTCCCTGATGAACAAAGGAAGGCATACGATTGATTAAAAAACACGTAGTAGACATTGCATCGGCCCAAAAAGACTTAGGTACATTCATTTGGAAAAGAAGTGCACGGGCTACTTTAAGTAAATGATGTTTTTTTTTTTCAGCAACTCCAATTTGAGAAGAGTATCAACACAGGATGATTGGTGAATAATATCATTCTAGGACATGTAGGTTTGAAATGTTTCGGAAAAATATTTTGTAGCATTATCACTACGCAATGTACGTATGAAAACATTAGACTGTGTTTTAATTTCAACAGAAAAGTTACAAAAAATATAAAATAACCTAGAACGATTCTTCATTAAGTATAACCAGGTTGCATGAGAAAAAATCATCAACAAATATAACAAAATACTTGTAACTGGACTTTGAAATGGTTGGACAAGGACCCCCAATATCGGAATGAACTAACTCAAAAGGAGACATGACTTGTTTATTGACTTGCGATAACAATGGTAAACAATGATGTTTAGCAAACTGAGATGACTCATATTCCAAAGACGACAAAGACTTAAATTGAGGAAAGACAAGGAAGGATGACCCAAACGACGATGTACCTCAATAGGAATTAGAGGACCGGAACAGACGAGAAAGAGCGAGACTTGTTCATCCAAGATGTAAAGACCTCCAAACTCACGACTTCTACCAATAATACGCTTCATCATAAGATCTTAAAAAACAACAAATAATAAATATAGAATGTTACAGAACAATTTAAGGTATAGGTAATCTTACTGACTGAAAGTAAATTGAAAGAAAATTTAAGTAAATACAAAACAGAGGATAAGGAAAAGATGAGGTTGGTTGAGCAATTCTCGTACCCACAATAGAAGAAATAGACCCATCAGCTAAAGTAATAATAGAGGAATTAGGATGCAACTCAAAAGACGATAGAAGCTTAGAATTACTTGTCATATGATATGCACATCCTGAATCAATGACCCATTTGGACAAGGAAGAGACAAGACATGTGGGGTTACCTATATCGGCGATGGCCGAAACAAAAGAATTAGTAGGCTTTAGTGACGCCTGGTATTGAGAGAATCTGACATACTCATTACCAGATACCAAAATAAATTTCTCAGTTGCCATTAATCAAAATCCAAAACCCAAATAGCAAATTTCAGATTTTAATTTAACCAAATAATCACCAATCCAAATAAAAAACCAAACAGACTCGAACATACTAGATCCAACCAGAGATACCCAAACCAAATGGAAATACCCAATCCAAACATCCAAGGGAATTAACCAGCCACACAATACCAAAATTACAAATCACCAAATCAAACATGCCCAATAAAACCGAACTCACAGACCAAAAATTCCAAGGACTAAAATTTCAAATAGAACCGTAGTTTCCCAAAATTCCACTGACCCAAACAAAATTAAATACCCATAATTAAATCGGCTCAACACGTGATCACCACACAATCCAAAGGAACTAAACAAGAACAAAAAAAATATACAGAAGCGAAAATGACCCAAAATAGAAAAAATAGAAGCTCTTTCTTGGTAATGGCAAGACTGAAAAAACCATAAGTATCGCGAGGCTGGAAACCGTGAATCGCCGCCAAAAACAAGAATCGGAGTAAGAAAACCACCGGATGCTCCTTCACTCACCAACGGTTAGAGTTGGAGCAAAAGGTCAAAGGTGGCGCGTGGAGGCCACTCGCTGGTCAAATGGCAACTGGACATTACAAGGAGGTTGATCGGCGAGTTGCAATTCTTAGGGACCGGCGGTGTGACCAGAGGATCACTTTATAGGGGAGATCCAACGAACAATTCACATTTGCACGCTATGGCAGACTGGAAAGAACATGGAAACTAATTTCCAAACCAGAAGAAGAACGAAATATTTCACTTTGCTCACTAGGGCAAGACAGAGAACGAAAATGGAGCCTTCAAACTCAGCTTACTTGGCTGAGAAAATGAATAGATATGAACCCTAAGGCTCTGATACCATGTAATTAAAGTGCATGGACCCGTATACAAGTGAGCTTATAAATGAGTAAGTGTTGGAATTCATTTACACAACACCAATTGGCCTATTCAAGATCCAACATCCACTCAGATATAAGTCTTAAATATATTTTATCATTATTTGATGTGAGATACTTTTCCCAACACATTCCTTCAAGTGCAACCACATCAACAAGCCAGTTAACACTTGTTTACAAATTGACCGACTGTCATCTCTTCTTCAGTATCGGTCCGGACTGGCAATATCATCAGTTCACAGTAGGAGACTTGAATATGGATCCCAAGATCTAATCTATTTAGATATGAAGCTCTGACACCATGTAATAGAATGAGAAAAAGATAAATGTTTTCTATATCATATTGAACCACTTTGTACATGTATATATACAAGAGAGATTGAATCTAAACTAAGAAAGAAAATCAATCTATTCCTACAATCAAGCTTCTGTTATCAAGCCACTAATTCTATTTCCTTTTATATCTATGTAGATCAACATAAACATTCTACCATGTTTGCAACCCAATACTCACACAAGCTGCTTTGCACTACCATATCTTGCCCTGTGTGGACATTACCATTCCAATGTTACGGCCCACACTCATGATTATGATGAACAAATATGAATATATAGTTGATAGAAACACCAGAAGAATCACACTCCAAAAAATAATTGTTGCGGTAAAAAATCCTAAATCCATATAAATCTCGCATTAAATCCTATACTTTTAATATGGGAACCTAATCCATCTTGCAATTAGGATCATAACATTTTACACCTTTGAATATACCCTCAAAGAACTGAATGATTTGCCTAAGGATATCATATGAATAGACCTATTCAACAAGCGAGCACTAATTCAAGTTGAAATTTCTACCCTTGGCATAAGCCCAAGTAATTGAGCCTATAATTTGACGAAGGTTGGCACAAAGTAATATAATATATTGGAACTATTTAAAACATTTTTAACCAAACTCATGCTAATCCTTGAGCAAGCCCAACAAAAACGCTGAGTGGGTCAAGTGGGTACCTATGTTGTGATAAAGTCTACACATGAACCACCATTCCTCACAATGTATCGAACATATATTCCTATAGTATGTGATAGTACAAGGACATCTTGATATACAATTATAAACAAGAATCATCAATATGATTTTTGTCATCCCCATTCTTTAACTAAGGAAAATCTTGCTCCATAAAGCCAAATACCTACACTAATATTATTGAAAATCCTATTCTCTAATCCATAATTTAGGCTACCAACCTTTGATCATCTTTAAACGAACCTTTACAAATTCCACCAAAAATAGTCAATGGGGATTTCAATCTTTTGTCTATGTGGGTATCTTGTATTATGGGACAATACCACCTCTTCTACTTATTCTAAAAGTTGTTATATCTTTTATGCTGAAACAAATTATTCAAAGATCATATGAATCAAGAAATGAAATAAAAGGAAAATAGTCTTATTCTTTTCTCCCAAATGTAATACTTTGGCCCAAGGACTTAACTGTATAGTTTTTTTTTTTAACTTCACTAAATTGCCATTAGAGGTGGCAAGTGGGTCAGGGGAAGCTAAATCACTTTGGGTGTAAATTATGTTGAGGGGTTTAGGTCAAGCTGCTTAAGGTCACATATGGGTTCCAATTACCCATCTAGTAGAGATGCGTAAGGGATTTTGATTCAAATTTGAGTGAATTTATAAATTTTGAATCAAGTCATATCACTCATAATGACGAGTTTTTATCCCAAAAAAAAAGTAATTTAAAAATAATTTTTTTTATTAATTTGAATGCAATAGCATTTAATAAAAAAAATACAAAAAATTAAAAATAATTTTTTTACTAATTTGAATCCAGTTGCATTTTTTTTATTATTTAGAAACATTATAATTATCAGAAAATGTTACACAAAATTATTTAGAGTGAAAATAAAAAAAATCCATATAGCATATCTCAATTAATTTTGGAATTAAGGTTAAATGGAGTTGAAAGCAGTCGCATTTGGGTCGAGTCAAATGGGTTAACAAGTCAAACTCAACCCTCAGTTTTGCAAGTCATCCTAGTTTGGATAATTTCAAGTTTCAAGTGGGTTTTGAATCATCTCCCATTGGGGAATTTGCAGGTTGAGTAAAAAAAATTGCCACCTTTAATTTAGGGATGGCAATGGAGCGGGGCGGGGGCGGGGGCGGGGGCGGGGGAACCATGCGGGGAATCCTCATCCCCGTCCCCGTTTCACATAAGGGGATAATTTAATCCCCATTCCCATCCCCGTGGGGATGCCCATCCCCTGCTTAAATTTTGTATTACTAAATTTGTTTATATTTATAAAATTTATAAATAATAGCTAAAAATATAAAAAAAAATTATTTAGAAAATATTAATAAATTCAAACACACAAAACATCAACCAAATATACTTAAAATATAAATATTTTAATACATAAAAAATATTCAGTAATATTTTTTAATAAAATATTAAAAATTCAGCATACATTAAATTATGAGTATTTGAACAAATTTAATCTAATAAGTGCTTTCAATAAATTCCAACAATCTCATAAGAATTATTTATTGAACAAATTATATATATATATATATATATATATATATATATGTTATTAATTAATATAATTTTATACAAGGAATAATTAAATAAATATAATAATTAACCAAGTATAATAACGGGTCCCCATGGGGAAGGGGATAGGGATCCCCACGGGATGGGGAATACACTCCCCGTCCTCGCTAACGAGGAAAAAACATTCCCCATCCCCGCCCTCATGGGGAGACAAATCGGGGAATCCCCACCTCGTTCGGGGCAAATCCCCCCAGGGAACGAGGATTTCCCACCCCAATGCCATCCCTACTTTAATTTCCATATATGTTTTTTTTTCCTCACATCTCCACAATATTGGTTTTGAATCCTGAATTATTAAATTTTGATAAAATAAAAAAAAAAAGTCTAAACTCTACTAACCTTGATTTTGGCTCCTCCCACTTGTGATCCAACGAAGTAACAAGCTTACCATCCTAAACCTTAGACACTTTATAAACCCTGTTGAAAAAAGATGGTTATTACTCTTCTTGCCAAAAACTGAAACTCTCTGTTAAATTGCTAAATAATCAATTAAACCTCATAAAATTTTCTAAAAAGACAATTCGGACTTCTAAATAGATAACAACATTGCATAAAAAGGCACAAGAAAACAATGGGGTAGGGGTAAGGGTAGTCGGCAAAGGTTGAATGCAAATTATATAAAAGACAAGGAAATAACAAGAATCCCATAAAGGTAAAACAAGTACTAAAAACATTGTAGGACTCCCAATTTATCATGCCCCACTTATTAGTGTTGTATGCATATTACACACCCCTCCAACAATGATGGTAAGGCCTAAATAAGTGGAATTTGTCACATCTTAGAATGCACATCAAAAGTTCAATGAAAAGATCTTTAGAATCTTTGTTACACATGATGACCCTAAAAGCAACTCAAACTAACATTTTTGAATGATGAATGCATTACAATTGGTATGAAGGCCTACAAACGCACAACCACAATGGTGAAATACAATTGTTACATTTTGATTCTATCATGGGCTCACAATGTGCCAAAATTATGGTTCTATCTTATGTATCCTTGGAAAAAATAATGCTAGGGTTTTAACAATCGGAATTTGTTGCACTCCATGTCTCATATTAATAATGTAATTAAGATATCTTTGGTATATTTTTTTAAGCCTAGAGCCCAAGAGAAAATCTGGCTGGCACTTTTGCATCAATGGTCAAGGCATTAGATGATCAATGTCAGAAAATAAAATTTATCTTAATTAAAATGAATCTAAGTTTGTGCACATAGGCATAAGAGAACATAAAAAGAGAACCAAGGAAAGGAATACAAATTTAACTTTTAAAGCCCTTCAATATGCCAAAAAAAAAAAAGAAGAAAGAAAAATCCATCACCAAACCAATCCCTTTGTAAATGCCAAAAGTTCATTAGGATCAATGACTTTTGATTTTCTCTTGCTTTGGCCCTTAAAGAATTTTATTAGTTGGACCCAATTTCTATAGGTTGTTGAAACTCGCCATTAGTTTGGCAAATTTAAAAAATAAATTGATTAAACTAATTAAAAACAAAAGGACAATGTGTCTTTTGAAATCCTAAATCCAGAATCCCTCACTTTCACTTCCTCTGTATAATTATAAATATGGAAGGTCTACTAAATCTCTCCCTTGCACTAAGCTCCTCATCAAGTCTTCCATTGCAACATCCCAAAAGTGATTAGTAAAGGTACTTTGGAATTTGGATTCCTCCATAAGTTGAGAAGAAAAAAGGGTACAATATACTGAGTATAAGAATCAATAAAACTAGGGAGTGATCATTGGACCATTCCTCCAAGTCTTATGACAATGAAAACATTAAAAGGGGAAAGTTCAAAAAAGTACTATGTGGCTTCGCATTTTTGTAAATCGGGTATGTGAAAATTATATATATATATTTTTTTTTGCAAAACCAAATTTGTGTTTTATGTCATTTGCATTAAGAGTTTAACACTCTAACATTATTAGTCTCAGTTGACGTGGCACTAAACTTAATTAAAAAATAATTTTTTATAATATAACATCTGACTCATTATAGTGCGACTCATTTCTAACAAAAAAATATTTTTTAAAAAAATTTAATTAATATGAAATAAAAATTTTACTTTTTATATAAACAAAAAACTGAAAAGGAAAAGTCACGAAAATTGAAAACAAACACAAAAAGAAGACAACTCACCTGGTTTGGCAATGATGGGACTGACAGTGGCAGCGGACCAAGATCGCACAGACAATGCACAATGGGTAGAGGCGAGAAGGCTTGAGCTTGCATCTGCCAACGACATGACAGTGCAATATGTTGTTGGTGGATCGCTAATGGCGTATGCTTTGGACATACTAGGCTAGCTTCAACGACGACAAGCAGGGGCTAAAGCAACGGTGATCAAAGGAAAGGACGGACGATGGCAACGTTGGATTGCTAGTCAAGCCGAGATCCACAGTAGCTAGCGATCGTCCAACACTAGCAAATCGTGCCTCAACCGCTACTTCTTGCGCGCCGTCATTTGTGGGCACCAAGTTTGAACCCCGCCAGTCTAATTAGCCTGATCATTTGCCGCTGCTCATCGCCACTGCTTGTAGGCACTAGTTTGTGTTTTTGATTTTCTTTTTTTTTTTAAGTTTTTTATTTAACTAAAAAGTAAAAATTTTGTTTTATATTAATTAAATTTTTTTAAAAAATATATATTTTATTAAAAATGAGTCTCACTATAATGAATTAGATATCATACAATAAAAAAATAAATAAATTTTGCGCCATATCAGCTAAGATTAATGATGTTAGGTTGTCAGATTCTTAATTACAAACATAGTAAAATACAAACCTAGTTTTGCAAAAAAAAAAATCCATAGAATTTGATCTGCAAAAGCGTGAAACCACATTTTACTTTTTTAAATATTTCTCAAAGAAAAATATACAAGGATGAGAAAAGTAAGTGAGATTAAGGCACCTCCAATGTCTATACTAGGAAAATAATAGAACAGGAGCATAAGCATCTCAAGTTTTCTTTTTTCTTTCCTCCTTTCTTTTTAGCATCCATGCAAACAATTACTATCACTTTAAAATTTGCCATAACGTGTAACATCTACTACACATGTTAGCATTATATGGTGCCATTTCATTGTGAATTCCAATTCACAATAAAAGACATTAGAAGCCTCAAACTAACATGTAACGTCTAATAATACATTATGCACCGCCTAATATTAACCTTGATGCATCATCCCACCTAATATATTTTCATGTAATGATGAACATGTAAAAATAAACAAAAATCAATTCAAACACAAACTAATCGTACAATTGTGCCAAAATATGCATATTTTTTGCATCAATGCCCAGATCTCTATGGCAATCATTTCTTATTTTCAATCTCTTCAATTCAATTCTAGATATATAATTGCTTTCTTTTATGTAATATATTTCCACTTTGTTTTTACTAGTTTTGGCAAAGGGAGGCTGCAAGCTTGAGGAAGGAATTGCAACACTTACAAGAATGTCATAGGTAGAGTCCATCACTCAAAAATAGATCTTACACATAATTTATGGATTCTTAGACTCCATTATTCAATAATAAATGATGTAAAAGTCCATAAAAGCCAATTATTATCGTGTTCATTAATTGTGGTCTTTAGCAAGTTGGTATAAAGCCACCAAGATTTAAACTTCTTTAAAAACTCTAGAAAATTTGTCCCAACTATAAAAAAAACCCAAGCAATTAGTCACTCTCATCCTTTGTCCCAATACCATTTCCTTAGTTAAACCATACCATCATGTATTCCACTACATGACAACAGTTAGCATCACAAATACATGTTGCACAAGTTTCCAAAAAAGTGGGTAGGCAAACGTACATTAATCGGTCCACTGAATAGGAGTTCATACTTTCTCGCTCTAAAACGAGTTGCGATCTGTTAATTGGATTAAGCAACATATAGGGAAGGAAAGGGAATTGAAGGCAAAATTTCATGTTTCATGCTATATATGGGTAATTAAGTAACACAAAGGCCATGTTGATATTATATATACCTCACTTACAAGCATTACATGCTCACAATTATTGGCAATTATTTAACTAGAACTACATAAATTTGTGTGCAAACACATAAACATCCATCTCATGCCTAAATTTCTAAATTACTGACCAAAGTTAGTCTCATACTATCTAATTAGCTTACGAGTTACACATTATACCGCCTTCAATGATTTCCATTGGACATACTCTACATAAAACATCATACTTTTCTCACCCAAAAAACTTGCTAATGAACTACAGTGCATATAGGATACTTTCCATTACTTGCATGACAACGGATTTACAATTTTGGGTCTGTTAATCAAAAATATATGCATCTTAGTCTTTCTCTTCCATGGCCTGCATAGATTCACGAATAAATACCTAACGAAAATGGGTACTTTTTATATTACTCTTAGAACACATACCTTACATAGCACTTAACATTAAAGCTAAACCCAACTACTCAAAATGTATATGCTTCAAATGAATAATAACTGCTGCTATATTCTAAAACTAGACGAGCCAAATATTCAAGAATTTATCAAAACACCGTTATCAAAACAAGATTAGCCATGATGGAAGTTATGGCATATACTCTACCACAAAATATGATCTTCTCAGTGTGAAATATTTATGGACATAAAACTCAGGTTGACTTGATCTATCCATTCATGATATTTGCAGGCAATTGATGGGAGAAGAACTTTCTCGTTTGACTGTCAAGGATCTACAAAATTTAGAAAACCAATTAGAGACAAGTTTGAAACATGTTCGGATGAAAAGGGTATGAAAGCCTTGGGTACTCTAATACTTATCCTACTAAATTCAAGGTCTCTCCTTCATGTACAAATATATTGTATAGATATTTTGTTAATGCAGCTCTTTCTTTTGCTTCTGCAGGACCAAATGTTAACTGATGAAATCAAGGAACTGAACCAAAAGGTTTTTCTAAAAGATTGACCACAAAGTTTAACAAAATTTATTGTCAGCAAATTTTAAATTCTTTCATCAACTTCATGCAGGGAAATGAGACTTATCAAGAAAACCTAAAACTGCATAAGAAACTAGACCTCGTCTGTCAAGAAAATGCAGAGTTACGTAAAAAGGTATTCATTTAGACAGCAAATGCATCATTGGAACCTTATTCACCTCTTGCTTAACTGTGAACTCAATATTTTG
Source organism: Aleurites moluccanus (assembly GCA_948193065.1). Lineage (NCBI taxonomy): Eukaryota > Viridiplantae > Streptophyta > Magnoliopsida > Malpighiales > Euphorbiaceae > Aleurites > Aleurites moluccanus. The sequence goes on along the minus strand of CANXYC010334976.1, from coordinate 38,957 downwards.
TACATATAACAACCTATTTGCACCTATCTGTAAACAATGCCAACCTAGCTCATTCAGCACCCAGCCTTAAACCTAAGGCCTATCGAAACCTGAACTGACCAGTAAGCCATAGCAATTGTTTGTATCTTCCTTGAAATTCAATAAAGTGAAAATTTGTCGTCTAGCTAGTAGCTGAAACAGAAGTTTTTGATCCCAGGTTTATAAAGAAAGGGATGTGAGTGAAGCAAACAAAAGTTGCCACCCACCATATACTGTAAGCAATGGATATGACCTGCATGCCCCCATCCATCTCCAGCTGAGCCAGCCACAGCCTCATACCAATGATGCACCACCAAAACCAATGAAACTAGGGTAAGTTCTCTACAAATTGTTGATAAACTATCTACTCCATCAACTAACTAAATTCTATCCAAAATTTCAGCAGATTACGACTGCAATAGCAAAGCAGTTGACTGTGCACAGATAATGATAATTACCCTCCACTGCTGAAAAAGTGAGCCTCTACAAAATGAGATCTCATAACTCAGCAGCTGTTAGAAGGTTCTTCCACCAACAGGACAATTGAATTTGGTATGATATTTTCTGTAAAATTTACTTTAGAAATTGTTGGGGAGTCATCCTATCAACGAAAACCGTGCAATAATGGGAAAAGATTCACATGAGTCAGTTGTTACTCTAGCTATCTTGAAAAATTTATTGTGTTCAATGAAACTTAACTGCTTGTTTGAATTGTAGAATTTATACAGACATACTAAAAATTTACATATTAGCATTTTAAACAACTTCACAGCTTATTTATCATTTCCTCATAATAGCATACATCCTTCTATTTCATTATGGAGTTCACATGAGTAAAAAAAAAACAAATAAAATAAAAAAGTAATAATAGATGCATGAAAAGACTGCAGAACTTCTCATTAACGACTTAGCTAAATTTTCGTTGTCTTCCTAGTAGCGTAGATTCTTTCATTTTGATAATATGAGTTCCATAAGAGAATAAATACAAATGAATAAATGCATTAAAATTCAAAAGGCTGCAGAACCAAAATAGTACCTGCTTTTCCTGGGTATCCAATTCAACCAATAGAAATTTGTTAGCATGCTTGATTCATGAACAGCTGTAAACATAAATCACAATTTGTCAATAGAGTAAAAATGCACCAGTGCCTAGCACATTACACAATGGTAGTTAATGCAATACAAGGCACATATAACTAGAATTTTTGTGTTCTTCTGTAAAACAAGCAAAAGTATTCAATATAATTGTGAGTTTCCATCCTCTATCAGGTATTCCATGAAAATCAAACTGAAGGAATCAGTTCAGAGGTTACAAGTATGAAATCCAATTTGAACGAGCAATCAACTAAAAAAGCAAACAAAAATACAGAAAGGAAATAGTAAACATTTATCATAACTCATGCAGTCACAATACTACAGCAGGATAAAATCAGGGACTCAATAATATAAAATATGAACGTGCTGGAAAAACAGAGAGAGACAAAACAATAATTTGTGCAATTTTCTATCAATGTTGTACCTAAATCACTTCATGCAGACAAGACTCGATATATGCAGTGGAAAAAACCACGAAGTTTTGGCACCCTTTTGAGATCTTTTTTAATGCAAGGAAGAGCTTAAACAAGCATTGTTCCTGTGCATGTTATGAAGTCCATATGAACAGCGAACAAAGAACAAAGCATTGAAACCCAGCATTCTTGACAGTTCTTCTATTAGAAGCATTTCAGTGCTATTACACAAATATAATTTTCACTGGTATGATTCCGAGGCAGGAAACAAACAAATAAGTTCCATGTATTCAGCATCCTATTAGTAGCGTACTTAACCATATGAAGGCAGAGCAAATTAAAAGTTATATTTGAAATAGACAGACTGCTGGAACTATTTATTGACAGACTGCAAGAACTATTTATTGACATACTATGCCAACTAACATGTTCATCACTTTGCAATTAAAATTCCAAATTATCAAGCACAGTACCAAACTGTTAAAGGTGAGAAACAAGCAAAAAAGTACCTCTGCCATTGACAGCAATACAAAATAGAAATCATAGCAACAAAATCATCAATGTCATTCAGAATTTCAGCAGATGAAACAATATTACCAAAGCCAAATCAAACAGCTGGTTGAACCCATTAATACAACAAGTCAGCAAATGATGAAATTTAATTCATTTCACCTAAATCACCAAATATTAACTAAAAAACACAATGTGAGACGCTTTAAACCATGTGTTCTACAGCAAACTGTATAAACAGAATTAGCAGAAAACTGTACGGTTCTTAAAAGGCTTGACACAAAAAAAAAAAAAAAAAAAACTATCTTTGCATGCATTTAAATTTAAGACAATTCTTTTAATTCTATGCATCCACTGATACGATCCCAAATAAGGTATTATACATATTAAATTTTGATCAATGTTATCTAATTAATTTTAGTCTAATATATTTATGAGTTGTATAAGTTGTATTAAAATTAAGTATATTAGTGAGTTTTGGGACTGTTTTATATTAGCTTATAGCCAAAAGCTAATTTAAAAAAAAAACTTCAGATTTTGTTTAATATAAACTTTATGAGAAAATTCTCTCAATTTTGGTTCTTGCTAAGAATTGTTTTGAACTTATCAAAACTAATCACTTTGTACCGTTCACCATTATACCAAGGTTCTTGACACAGGTTCTTCAATGAGTCGAGGTTTTCTTATTTAAATCTGATTTAACTTTTCAAGAAGTCGCATACCAAGCGTAAAGGTGTTGCATCTCAAAGCAAGTCGATTGTGGTTTGCATCAGTTTGGTATCAAAGTTTAGACTCTAAATTAAGTTTGCGTATCTTTATTTTACCTTGTTACTATATTTTCTTATTTTCGTTTGTTTCTGTTTGTTTATGTTCCTTTTCGTTTGCATTCATTCTTTTTTTTGTTTTGCGTCCTTTATTTATTTAAGTCATAAATCAGTTTGTTTTTAATTCAAATTAAAATCAGAAAAAAAAAAAAATCAAGTTGTCTTCGTTTGAGTTTATACCTTTTCTGTTTGAGTTGCAAAAAAATAATTTTCCTTTTTGTTTCCTGTTACTATTTATTTCCGTATATTTTTCGCACCTTTTCGTTTGTTACCCTGATTTGTTTTTTGTTCCCATTTTTTTTCGTATTTTTTTTTTGTACCTTTTTGTTTGTTATCATAAATTATTTAAAAAAAAAAAGACACGAGTGAACATGAATGCTCTCAATATAAAACATTAAGGGAGTCAAGTGAGATATTCTTTTACTTTTCTAACAATCTTTGCAGCTAATCACAATGAATAGCAAAACCAAGGACACTCAAACAATTAACATTGCCTCTAAATTAGAGGTCTTTGAAAAACACTTTCAAGCCATAAACTTGCACTTTAAAAAGATGAGAGATGGAATGGAAAGGCTAGAAGGTTCATTCTCAAAAAAGCAAAATCCAAATACTCTAATTGCACAAAAGAAAGCAATGAAATCTAAAGAGGAGTTACTCAAGGAATACTATAAAAGAGTTTTTGAGAAAACTAACAAAGAGCGTGAGAAGTGGAAAGCTGAGCGAAGAGCTAAACATCAAAAAAGGAAAGCTGAAGAGAAAGCTGCATCAATATCATTAATAGAGCAACCTAAAAATAAGATCGAGAATGGCAAGTTTGAAAACATAATAATCTACCCCATTGAAATCAATTGTGAAACTAATTGGGTGGAAAGAATAATGGAAGAAGAAAATGAGGCACCGTCAATAGAAATTGTTATTCATGAAGAAATTCCTCTATTTGAAACTCATCAAGAAATCTTAGAGCAAGAAAATAATGTGATTCATGTAGAAGTTCAAGAAGATGAAGGAGTAAAGGAAAATGCAGTGAATTTTGTTTTACCCCATGATATCTTTGATTTTCCTATAAAAGGTTTTCAGATTCTATTCCTACAAGTCATCAAGGTAGGAAGTTGGCTAACTTGTATGATGTTCTTACTACTCCAACTTTTCAAAGTTAGAGGGCGAGTTTTCTCCAACAAAGGAACAATGACACTTGCAAAAGAAGCTTATATTTCAATAATACCATGGCACATGATTCGAGGACGAATCATTTCCCAAGAAAAGGGGAATGTTATGGTCCTAAATAGGATATTGTACATATTAGATTATGATCAATCTTATCTAATTAGTTTTAGTATAATATATTTATGGGTTATATAAGTTATATTAAAATTAAATATATTAGTGAGTCTTGGGCTTATTTTGTATTAGCTTATAGCCAAAAACTATATTAAAAAAAATTCAGATTTTGTTTAATATAAATTTTGTGAGAAAATTCTCTCAGTTTTGGTTCTTGCTAAGAATTGTTTTGACCTTATCAAAGCTAATCACTTTGTGGCGTTCACCATTATACCAAGATTCTTCACACAGATTCGTCAATGGGTCGAGGTTTTCTTGTTCAAATCTGATTTGGCTTTACAAGGAGTCGCATACCATGGGTAAAAGTGTTGGATCTTAAAGCAAATTGATTGGGGTTCAAATCATCCACTAGCATCTACATTATTAATAAATTTTAGTTAACTCATTCAAATTGATTAAAAAAAACTTATTTTTACTAATAACAGTATATTTCAATTGCTTTATATTTTTTAGTCAAAATGACACCTTCCTCTCTTCCCAATCATACATATCCACAAATCTGTGTAGTGATGACAAGAATCCAACTCCCGAAGAAGGAAATCTTCCTATGGGAAAAGACCATAATAATATAATAATTCCATAAGCTGCACCCTTCCCCGCATTAGACCACATATTAGCAAATATTGAACTCAGCAAAAGCTCTTTGACATTGAACAAACTCAAATTGAGCAAGAACTACCTACTGCCAAGAACATAAATCTAAAACTTGGTTGCAGGAGTTATGCTAATGAACTGATGAAACTTCTTATCAGGAGGGCGTCAATTATACAAAAATTATGGAGATGTCGACAGGTTTGTTGTGGTAGTCCACGAAAGTATCAAAGCAGGAGAAGTACATCGGATAGGATGCCAGAAACCATATGTGGAAGGCCCACAGATGAAGGATGAAGAAATCATGGATGGAGATGGTGAGGCAACCTCCTCCAACATCAATGATTGGTTATCATAGTTTTTGGCGGCTTTAGTGTTTTGATCTATTTTATGAGAAGCCATTAGAGAGAGAGAAAGAGAGAGGGAGGGAGGGAGGGAGGAGAGAAGGATTGATGCGTCATTTGGACTTTCAAAAATATGATGCAGCAGAAAATTAAAATTTTATTCGACCCAGTAATAAAATAATTTTTTTTGTCAATTCAAGTGAAATAGCTAAAATTATTAATTTCTCATCAATAAAATCAATATAGTTAGAAGGATTGGCTAAAATTAAAAATGCACGTAAGAGAGTTTTTAGTTTTTTTTTTTCACTTGACCATCTTAAGAGTAAAGTCAAAACATATTTTGTTGTTATCATAAATGTTACAGAACATGTATAGTTGTAGTCGTAGTTAGAGGCATAAATAAAGGGATTCTCATTTAGAGAACCTTCCATATACATCACCCATATTTTGTATATGTATTTGTAATTCTTGTACAAATGAATAAATAGAAAATACCTTTCTCTTCACTGTTTAGATGATATCAGAGCCTAAAAGGCTGTAAATTTCTTGATTTCTTCTTCTCGTGTCTACCCTAGTGAGCAAATTGATTTTTTTTTCTTTTCTTCTCTACCTCGGCGAGCAGATTAAATTTTTGTTTTTTTTTTTTGGGTCACCCTCTTTGAGTGACTCTCTGATATCACACTTGGCATAACTTGAAGCGCCTCCCTCCGACTGGCCAACCTCTAAAGTCCGATTAGAAGCAACCCGGAACATGAGCTTCACGCGCCACCATAGATCCCTGCATCCTTGCTCACGCCGCCGATCTCCAAACTTTCTTTCAATTTACTTTTGATCAGTAAGATTACTTGTATCTTAAATTGTTTTATTACATTTTATCCTCATTATTGTTTATTTCAGGATCTTATGACGAAGCGTATTATTGGTAGAGGATGTGAGTCTGGAGGTCTCTACATCTTGGATGAACAGGTCTCACTCTCTCTTGCCTGTTTCGGTGCTCTAACTCCTGTTGAGGTACACCGTCATTTGGGTCATCCTTTTTTATCTTTCCTTAATTTAAGTCTTTGTCGTCTTTGGAATATGAGTCATGTCAGTTTGCTAGACATCATCGTTTACCATTGTTACCGCAAGTCAATAAATGAGTCATGTCTCTTTTTGAGTTAGTTCATTTCGATATTTGGGGTCCTTGTCCAACCATTTCAAATTACGGTTACAAGTATTTTGCTATATTTATTGATGATTTTTCTCATGCAACTTGGTTATACTTAATGAAGAATCGTTCTGGGTTATTTTATATTTTTTATTACTTTTCTGTTGAAATTAAAACAGTCTAATGTTTTCATACGTACATTGCATAGTGATAATGCTAAAGAATATTTTTTAGAAACATTTCAAACCTACATGTCCTAGAATGACATTATTCACCAATCATCCTGTGTTGATACTCTGCTCAAAATGGGGTTGCTGAAAGAAAAAAACATCATTTACTTAAAGTAGCCCGTGCACTTCTTTTTCAAATGAATGTACCTAAGTCTTTTTGGGCTGATGCAACGTCTACTACATGTTTTTTAATCAATCGTATGCCTTCCTTTGTTCATCAGGGAGACATTCCATATACTGTTTTCTTCCCATCTCAACTTTTATTTCCTATTGAGTCTCGTATATTTGATAGTACTTGTTTTCTCCGTGATGTCCATCCTCAACTTATCAAACTTGATCCCAAATCTCTTAATATCTAGGATACTCTAGAGTTTAGGCATGATTAATATTTGTACTCCAGCTTGAGGAGTGTTACAGAACATGTATAGTTGTAGGCGTAGTTAGAAGCATAAATAAAGAGATTCTCATTTAGAGAACCTTCCATATATATCACCCATACTTTGTACATATATTTGTAATTCATGTACAGATGAATATATAGAAAATACCTTTCTCTTCACTTTTTACAATAAACAAATAAAACCATGAGTCAAATCTTTCCTTCCAAGTTGCAACTAGAATTGGCTAAATCACTGAACAAACTATTGATCTAAATATTAAAGACATGATTACTGGTCATATTATCAATTCTTCAAACGATAAACTCTAAATATAAATACATTATTTCAATTTACTATACTCAACAATTCAAGCATCGAGTCAAATCCGAAATAACCTTCTAAATCTAGAATTTAAGTCAACTTTGATAAGCATTGGAAACTAGTAACAATAGGTATGAAAAATCATAAATAAATAACTCGAGATAGAAGAGAATTTCTCTAACAGAAAACTAAATCTTAAACCGTAAGCCCTAAAGGCATAAATATATAACCTCATTAATCATGCACTTTGAAACCACTAGGCTTCTTCATACAGCCATTGGCAAAAGGATTTCATTGCTGTTTTACAATTGTTTAGGTATAGTCAACTCAAAATCATTCTCACATTTATCTAAAACTCAACTAAATCTTATTACAAAATTATTTAGCATCTAATTATATGGATCTATTACCCCCATTGCACCCAATTTAAGGCTATATTTTCTAAAAGATCCAGAGTTAATTCCTTTCTCATTTCTACCTTGTATGTCATTTGTTGGTTGTCCCTCTATCTTATCTTTCAACTATTCAATGTGCTCAAATTTGCTAGTCCATGATGCACAAATCCAAACCATCTCAATCTCAATTCTTCCACTTTCCTTAACAAGAGTTGCTTCCACCCTCATACAAATGTATTCGTTCGTTATCTAGTCCATCCTATTATTTTTTGCACGTATCTATCTCAGCATTCGTACTCCTACAACATTGAATTTGTGTACATCAATTACCCATGAACAGTAGAAATTAAAAATTTGGGATTCACCCCTAAATTTTCTTAGGTAGCACATCTATGACAAAATTGCAATAAAACTCGAGAGCAACAATTTGATGAAACTTTCATAGATTGGATTTGAATTGTCAGCATTACTGTAGAGAAAATCTTATTTAGGATATAATTTTGTATATTATTAGTTTTCCTATTTAAGACATAATTTAGGAGATAATTAGTTTTTCTATTTAGGAGATAATTTTATATATTATTAGCTTTCCTATTTAGGAGATAATTAGCTTACCTATTTAGGAAATAATTTTGTATATTATTAGGTTTTCTATTTTTGCTAGGTTAATATGTATAAAAAGCCGGCATTGTTGTTTGGTGATAAAAATAATAGGAATATAATTCTCTTTCAATTGTTCATAATATCCATAATTGCTAAACTAGGAAGAATATATGCTTTATTTGTAATGGTTGTTTGGCAATTAATGCTTTCATTCATTATGATTGTTGTCAAATCATTAGAAAGACATTCTGTTTTAATTCATTCTATCTGAGTTTTCTTTAATTATTTTCTCTTCCAATGTTAGGCCATGCAAGCTCAAGTTCAGTCCACCCAATATGCAGTTTTTCAGTCTGTCTATAATTATTGGAAGGAAAAGGTATGCATTATGTCATACTGACCAGCATTGTGAACTTATGAGAAAATTCAATATCAAGTTCAGTATTCTGCTGTGAACTTTTTTATTTTTTATTGAGATACTCAGTCATTGAACCATGTAATCTTGGGCAGAAAAGTGAAATTTAAATAATGCTGGAACGGATGTAGTAAACTTATGCTAGGCATGGAGAGGATACTAGTGGCATACTGCATATTTAGTTGTATTAGCTGTACAATGTTAAAAACATTGAGTTCTGTAGCATAATTGAATTGAGGGTTATACATAGTTTATGGAAAGCAGGTTATACATAGTTTATGGAAAGCAGTGACATGGATTAAGGTCCTTAATGTGTTGACAATTAAGACTTCACAATACAATGTGCAGGGGTAGCCAACTAGTGATTCTTGAGATGATGTCACCATAATGCTCCAATTTAGTGGTCTTCCTGAGGTTGCAGAATGCAGATGAAACAATATATTGATTATCTTATGAATACATTAATATTATAGGTTTTGGCTAGTTCAGCCAATATTGGTTGAGGGTGTGCATACCGTCAGCTGTATGCTGTATCCTCCTGTGTCCTAATAGCTCCAACTGTTCCATCTTTCATATGAGTAAACTACTATCTTTCTGCCTGCAAGTATGAAACTCCTTTACATCTGCTTTTCTGACCTTGTATATCGAAGTAGGCTTATCCAAATTGAACAGAAAAGGTTTTATTTATTTATTTATTTTCAAATGAGAGAGGATTGGTGCAGAGGGATTGACTTCTTGGGGCTCTTTTTTGTTCTTTAATTTATATGTGCACTTATTTGTTGTGGTCTGCTAAGGGATATCTTACTTCACAATTTTCACAGCTGTCTATATCATAACATAAAAAATTGTGCACTTTTCTTTCTTTTTTAAAAAAAAAGGAATAAATTAATTTTATGGGTGCCTCTCTTTTCCTTTTTTGGCCAGCGTGAAAGATGGCAGAAGCCTATTCTGCGGCGTTTGCAGGTCAGTTTCTTCACTTGGCTATGTAAAAATTCTGTTGTATTACATTTCACTGTTGGAATGCTGTTCAAGGTGGGATTATTGGTGCATGACTCAATTCAATATTCAGACCATATTTGCCTAGTCCCTGTAAGTTAACATTACATATGTCAAACGCTTGGATGTGAGCCCATGCTGGATGCTCTCATCCAAATCCAGGCAACATAGCTGCTGGCGAAATATAATATTTCATTTCAGAGTTTACACCATCTTTCTGGCTTTCTAAGACTATTTAATAATATTTTAGAATTTTGCTAAATTCACTTCCAATGAATCTGTCTGAATGATCTCAGCCTGTCACTGTGGTGATCTAGTTGCAAGTGTTACAGTTTCAAGCAGCCCCTGCAATTTCTTGTTAGCAAAAATTGCTTTGGGCTTGTGTTGAAATGCTAAAAATTTACATTTATCCCTTTCCCTGCATTTAGATGTATGTGTTATTATTTCTTCCTTTTGCTTTATGCTTTTTTTTTTTATTTTTTTCTTTGGCACAGCCTCCTCCGCCAGTTAATGATACCAATCCCTACAATGTGTTCAGACCAAGGGAGAAAGCTCACAGACTTCACACCAGAAGAGTAGGTTATTTTGAGTTTTATGATATCATTGGGTGAATTTTGACTGATGGATATGCAGTGTAAACTTTGTATTGGGTTTTTATTCATAGGTGTATTAAGTCCTCAGTGTTCTCTTGTGCAGATGCAAAGGAGGGAAAATAATGTGCAGTCATTTGAAAAGCTTCGCCAGGTCCGACTGATATAAAAGAAGCATGCTTATTGTGTTTCATACTAGTTACCTTACATGTTGGAAGCATCTGTGCTAATTTTAATGGGAAGTGAACATCTCATGTATATCAATAATCATATTTGACTTTTTTCATCTGAAAACACTATCAATTGCAGATGTGGTCTCCACGGAAGACAACCATTGTTGTCCTTTACTAGGTAGTGTTGAATATTTAACTATATAAGATAAGGACAATTAGGTAGAGATTTTCTTTTCCTCTTCGCTTCCCTTAAAAAACCCTCCTCTGCCTTCTCTTGTGGCCATGCATTGTGTCAAGGGAAAGGAAAGGAAGCCCCTTATTGCTTTAGTGGATTTTATTGATTCTCCCTCAAATTATTCATGACTGTTATTGATAATGTACTTATCCAAATAATATGAAGATAACTTAGTTCACTTCTTGTATTGTTACTGAACATTTGCCTTTTGATTTCTTGGGAATTTTCTTTTTAGGTCAGGCGAAACCTTCACCAAGCTAAAACAGTACTGGAGGCTCTGATTAAGGTAATCTTCTTATTGAAGTTTAATCAGTATCTGAAAAGTTCTAATGATTTCCATTGTCAAGCACTCATTGGATGCACATAAATATGTATACAGCGGGAGGAGAAGAAAAGAGAGGCGATGGAGAGTGAAGTGAGCCTCCAAAGGATTCAAATGAAGTACAAGGTACGTTTGTGTTGCCACATGCATCATCTTTGAATCTCGTTCATATCTGTTTTCCTTATTCTATTCTTGGATCATGGTCAAGGGATTTTTTTTTTTCATTATTGATAATCTAATAATTCAGGCGTGCCCTAAGTACTAGCAAAACCACACTGTATACACACTCCACTGATACTTTTTCACATAGCCAAAGTTTTGATCTTAGGCAAGATGATTGATGGTGAATAGGAACTAGTTTTTAATATTTTTCCACCCATCCCCCCTCCCCATCTATATCTTCACATTGCTTAACTGATCTTAGTCAAGAGATGATTGTGCCATCTAATTTCATCTTGTCTATTTTGAAGTTTGCTAATTGATTGGTGTGGCTTATTCTCAGCATGAGATTGAGCTCCTTGAAGACAGCTTGGTTCTTCCTGGTTTACCACCTGTCTCTTCCAAGTTTGCTTCAAGTGAAGATGAATTTGTGGATTCAGATGACCTAGCAAACAGCCGTCCACACACTCGACCTGCTGCAGTTCAAAATCCTCCTTTCGCAGATTCTATCCTTACAGTGCCGGCTGGAAACATGAAGCAAGAGTTTAGGCGGCGACATACACCATATGGTTGGCTTAATAAAATGGTATGCACTTAGCTTTACTATTGTACAGGTGGTTATAAAATGGTACAAGCATTAATTATTGTAAATTGCCAACAGTTCACAGCTTACCGTTGGCTAATACAATACGAGTTGACTTGGTGTAAGCTAACTGCATTATCTTTGAATATCAATTTCATAGCTGAATTTTATATCTCGGGGTGAATGCAGGATCCTCTTGAGCCAGTTCTGTTGTTCACAAAGCCTTTAGTTCCAGAAAAGTTGGTGGCCGCAGGCATTGTGCCACCGGTAGATTCTTCGTCAAAGAATGGTGCATCTACGCCTCCTTACAGATTTCACGGAAGAATTGGCCGAGGTGGACGGATTGTATTTGATAGATGGAACCCATTTTTGCAGACTCCTATAGACCTTGGTAACTCTTTTTACTTGCCACCAAGACCCCACCGTTCAGCATATAATTGATAGTGATTGCTTGCATGATCTTACATCCTACTGTGGCTAATGACACTCTGGAAGTAGGTTCAGATGATATTTATTGTAAATATGCAGTGTAAATCAAGAAACATTTTTAAAGCTAGCAAACGCTACCTCATGAAGGATATTTTAGGCTGTGGCAGCAAGTCGCACCTCATGTAACAGTGTTTTCCTTAGCTCCTGCCTGTTAGAAAAGCATATGCCTATGCTCTCTCTCCTCAACTCATTTTTATTAGAAATCATGCCTGCTTTTTCCTATACGCGCGGCTGCATTTGTATGTCCAGATGCTTGTACACGAGATCATGCTGCGCTTATATTTGACCAACACATACCTGTGCCTTGATCGAAAGAGTGCTGCTCTTAGACTTGCATTATGCCTTGAACCTCCTTTTCTTTTCTTTTACTATATACTTTTTTTAAAAAAAATTATTTAAGAAAAGAGGTTTGATTCTTTTACAAGATGATAAAATAAAGATTTTAACATTTCGAATTTTCCAGTTTTTTCAAATCTTTTAATTTAGTCAATTTTGTTCTTAACTTCTCAATGCAGTTGGAATTGAATTTATCCTACAATTGGATTTTTCCTACTCCCTCTCTATCTACACGTTGCCCATTTACTTTATTTTAAATTTTTATAAAATAATTGAAAAGTGTTTCTTCTTTTGTGTAATTTTTTTTATTAGATAAGTTGCCTTAAATAATATTGTACATGGAAACTTCTTGTAATATGTCTTGCTGAGGAAACATAAAAAGAAAAATAATACCATTAAAAAAGTTACTTTTATTTTTATTTGTAAATTTATTTCAATGAATCACTTTAATATCCTACTTTTGTATTTTTATAAATTTAGTTTTGGATTAGAGTTAGAATTCGATATTTCTTATAAGGGTGGAAGTTAAACTGATTGAATTGATTAAATTAAATTAAATTAAAATTAATTGTTTTGTAATTTATTTGGTTTTATTTAGTTTAAAAAATAGCGTAAATTAAAAATTCGATTTAATTTGTAATTTGAATATTTTTTTTTATTTTAAATTAAATCAAACTGAAATTTTTTATATATATATGTATACATATTGTTTTTTATCATTATTATAATTAAATATATTTTATTTTATTTTATATATAATTATATTTTTTTAATCTAATATTAATTTAAAATTTAAAAAAATATCATCTATGAAAATTAATTAATGATAAATAAAAAATATATATATATATAATTTTTGAGAAATTTTTTCTTTTTGTGTGCTAATTAATAAAATAGATAAATTTTGAATTGTATAATATTGAATTATTTTTGAAATTTTTTTATTATAGATATTTTATCGGTATTTTTTTTTAAATTTATAATAAAATAATAATGATTTATAAAAAAATATTTGATTTGAAACCGACAAATCAAATATATTTAAATTAAATCAAATCAAATTGAAATCGGTAATTTGACTATAATACTGATTTGATATGGTTTGAAAATTTTTTAAATTGAAAATATTGATTTAATTTAAAAAATAGTGTAAATTGAAAATTTGATTTAATTTATAATTTGAATATTTTTTTCTAATTAAATTAAATCAAACTGAAATTTTATATATATATATGTATGCATATTGTTTTTTATCATTATTATAATTAAATATATTTTATTTTATTTATATATAATTATATTTTTTTAATCTAATATTAATTTAGAATTTAAAAAAATATCATCTATGAAAATTAATTAATGATAAATAAAAAATATATATATATAATTCTTGAGAAAAAAAATTTTTGGGTGTGCTAATTAATAAAATAGATAAATTTTGAATTGTATAATATTGAACTATTTTTAAAATTTTTTTATTATAGATATTTTATCGACATTTTTTCTTAAATTTATAATAAAATAATAATGATTTATAAAAAAATATTTGATTTGAAACCGACAAATCAAATATATTTAAATTAAATCAAATCAAATCAAACTAAAATCGGTGATTTGACTATAATACTGATTTGATTTGGTTTGAAAATTTTTCAAATTGAAAATATTGATTTAATTTGAGAACAACTCTTCAAACCGATCAAATCGAATCGATGTCACCCCTAATTTCTTAATTCAAGTATTACCGAAATAAATATTATACAAATATTATTCTAAATAAAAATACATTAATAAAAATTATTATATATATAATTATAATTATTATAATATATATTTTTGTATTAGATAATTATTATTAGTATTGTATAAATATTATTCTGAATAAAAATACATAAATATAAATTATGATATATATTTTTTATATAAATACATGTTGATATTTTAAATTTTTTATTTAAATTATTAATCATAATATTTAATAAAAAATAATTATAGGAGAATATAATATTAAAAATAATTAAAATATATTAAAAATATTATTTTATTGTACTTATTTAGATTTTTTTATAATGTTATTTTCTATTTTTTAATTTATTTAAATAAAATTATTATATGAAAAAATAAATAATTAAAAAAAAGCTTAAACTTTCATATATAATACCCCATTAATTATCTTATATTTATTTTAATCACTTTATTAAATACTTAAAATTATAAAAAAAAATTAAAATTTTATTTAAAAAAAAAAAGATAAACACAATAGTGATAGTTCCATATTTTATATATTAATATAAAAATTGAGATTATTAATTATAATATTCAATGAAAAAAAAGAGAGTTATTGAAGAATATAATAATTAAAATAATTAAAATATATTAAAAGTATTATTTTAACCAAATTATTTTTTTAGTATTATTTTTATTTATTTTATTCAAAATAAGTTATTAAATGAATAAATAAATAATTAAAAAAATTAAACTTTCATATTTAATATCCCATTATTTATCTTATATTTATTTTATTAAATACTTAAAATTATATAAAAACTTTAAAAATTTATAAAAAAAATAAATATAATAATTGACATGGAGACAATTTGATGTTTCAACTTTAATAGATATACAATAAATTAGAATTTTATCAGTGAATAATTATATTTTATTATTTAAAAGGATAAAAAAATAATTTTAGTTGTAGCCAACTACATGAAAAATATGTTAATGTAATTAAGGGATTATTGCCAAGGTGGAAGAAATATGAAAAAGACATTGATGAGTTGAGTTTTCATTGTGATATTGACTTAATTTACCTTTTGTACTTTCTTATTGTCCAATAATATAATGATATATGTTTTCATGATATTTTTTTTTATTTGTGATTATTGCCTTAATTAATTATATTTTTGTATTTTAGAATATATATGAATTGAATTGAATTGTCAAATTATTTGTATTAATATAACAACTAGAATGTATTTTACTTCTAAAAGAGGCTATAAAAAAGTCTAGATAATTTTTTTTATTCATCTGAGTTCATCCTTGAGATCATGTTATAAATTATATTTTTATATTATTTATAAATTTTTTATTCTCAATGTAAATCACTTATCTTTAATCGAATCAATAGGTAAATTTAATATAATACGTAAAAAATAAATCATAATATTATGTTATTAAAAAAAATAGCAAATCAATTATATCAAATTTTAAATTTTACTTGCCCTTTTTTGGTATAAATAATTTTCATCAAATTTTATAAAATTTATTTATAAATTTATAAATTTATATTTATTTTAAATCTAAATTTATTTAGAATTATAAATAATTAAATATGTGAAATTGAAAATAATTAAACTAAATCCAATCAAAATAGTTAATATTTCTAAATGAATTTCATATTTTTAAATTAATAAATTTTAAAAAATTAAAACACCTTTATTAACTTTAATATTTTACTTTTAGATTTTGATGTATAAAAATACATTGGTTATAAATTTGATATTTTTATTTATTTGACGCCATTTATTTTATTTTTTTTATCAATTTTTTATTAGAAATAGATCATATTTATAAAGTGGAGCTTTTGCTTGACTAAATATTTTTTTTTTAAATATTTTTATAAACTTTTTTTATTTTGATCCCCTATTTTGATTTTTTGGAAGAAATATATTTTGATTTATACTAATAGTTTTTAAGTTTTTATTGTATTTTTTTTTATTTTATACTCTATAATTATTTTTTCTTCAAATTCTTTCACAAGTACAAAAATTTTAATAAATTTAATTATTTATGGCTAAAATTATATTTTATTTTTGAAAAAATAATATATAAAAAAATATTATTGATAAATATTAAATTAAATTTTAAATAATTATATTTTCATTAATGTAATATGAAATTTAAAAAAAATAAATAATATATTTATTGAGATATTTTTGACTAAATAAAATATTAAAATAAATTATAGAATTATACTAAACACAATATTTATTTTATTAGAAATAAATTTTATATTTATTATTTAATATATAAATATGATAATTCATTTGAAAATTTTTTTATTTAAAATTAATTTGTGAATGAAATGAATTTATTGATAGAATTAAATTAAATATAGCATTAAAATTAGTTAAATTCCCCTATGCCTTTAATTTGTAATTACAAACAAATTAAAAAAAAAAAAATTTGATTCCCATTTTCCATTTTTCATTCCAAATAGCAAAATATGCTCTGTGGGCATCAAAGTCCAAGGCGTACAAGGATAAATATGTGATTCTTACATGGAGTCCGAGTAACGAAGAGAGAGTTACCAAGCAAAGCGCCACAATAACTTCTCCTTTTTACCCCCAGAAAACTCAGTGGGGCAAAACCCTAATCTCACTCCACCTCAGGTAGAGAGAGAGAGAGAGAGATTGCGCTATAGAAGAGGAAACATGGACGCGATGCGGAAACAGTTGGATGTGCTCATGGGAGCCAATCGAAACGGCGACGTAAGGGAGGTGAATCGCAAATACTACGATCGTGATGTGTGTCGCATGTACTTGGTTGGCCTTTGCCCTCATGAACTCTTCCAATTAACGGTAATCTCAGTTTCATCGGTTGCCTTAATTATTTCTGTTTAATCGAAACTCTAGCGTTGATTGCTAAGAAAATGGAGCAAAACAATGGGTTATGCTGGAAATTTTTTTTCTCTATTCCTATTTTATGTTCATTCTCTAATCACTTATGAATCTGTTGAATTTTTCGAAATCTAGTTGTAGAATTGGGGACGGGATCAAACTAGGTAGAGGTGCATGTCTAAACAACTACTTGAGCATATACTGAACCAAACTAAACCTCATTCTGAGAGCATGTACTGAACCCTGTTAGAAAATATGCAACTTTATATACGATCAGGGAGAGAGGATATAAAAATAAGGTCAGGGAGGGAGGTTATAAAAAATTTTAGTGAGAGGACTGTCAGATTTAATTGAGTGGATATTCGACTCTCTGCTTGAAGTACATAGGTGGTGCTGATGATTGTTGTTATTGATGCATTTTAATGATTCTGCTTTGTTGGTTTCTTGTTTTTTGGTTTCAGAAAATGGATATGGGGCCATGCCCAAAAGTCCACTCGCTGCAGCTGAGGAAAGAGTATCCTTTATTAGTGTTTATAGTAAAACTTGCACTCTCTCTTTCTCTGTCTATCTATCTCTCTCTTTGTATATGTGCATATGCACCCACTTCAAAGGGAACATCATCCAATCACATATCACAATAGTTCTTAGCTTGTTCTATATGGTTCCTTGACTTTACATAGATATGAAGAGGCAAGAGCAAAAGGTGTTGATAACTATGACAGAGAGTTGGAGGATGTTATAGATCGGCTCATTGTTGAGTGTGATAAAAAAATCAGTAGAGCTCTTAAGCGCCTCGAGGCTGAGGATGCCAAGGCTGCTATTGCAATATCAGTCTCTGAAGTTACGCTGGTAATGTCAAATTTATTTAATGTATGTTCAGTAAGTTTTCAATGTTTTATAATTCTTATTTAAATACAAATGGTTCTTTTTTGAAATCAGACACCCGGGATAATCGAGTTGTCAAAGCAGATCAAGGAGAAGTTAAAAGAAGTTGATAAATATGGTAAGAAATATGGAAAATAGTTTATTGTTTGTAAGAAATATGGAAAATAGTTTATGGTTTGTAATGATAAAATATTTTGTAATGATAAACTTCCAAATCAGTTCCTGTGGCATCTCGCTAATAATGATTGTAATTCTTACGTAAAACTCAGATTATTGTCAAACTTTATCTGAGAAGGGACAGAGTTTGTTGAAATCAAGGTGTTAGATTCTTTACTGATTTGGAAGGCTTCTCTTGCACAGAATTGGTCGATCAATGCTTAAATAAAATAATTGATTTAAAAGTGGAAAACATGAGTTGTTTAGCATATGATATGCTGTGCGATACAGTGGCCAATCCGAGATAATAATAGTTTTGCACATTATATTCTTGACGATTTGCATTTGAGTGGTTTGGAACCCCCTTAAATGATGCTCAAATGTGTCTTGAATATGCATATAAGTTACCGTGAATCTAGAAAATCTGTCTAGGTGGTCTGTAAGGTGCTTATATTGGTTTTTTAATGAGATAAAATGCTGGTATGAATTTGCAGATCTTGAAGGTAAGACAGATTTTAAGATTCAATCCCTGGAAGAGGTTGAAAAACTCCGAAGTGAGAGAGCAGAGAAGCAGGTATAAAAAGTAGCTTCTTTAGGTTTTAAATTTGTAGCAAATTGCTGAAAATCTCCAGTCTGGTGTTGTTTATATATATTTTTGTACTTTTCTCTCTGGTTTTTAAAAAGTTTTTATAGTATTAAATAACATATGATAGTCTTGGGACAGTCTGCTTTACTCTTGGAAGCCTTTAATAAAGATAGGGCGTCTTTGCCTCAACCCTTGCCAAACCCACCACCGTTGGCACCCTTACCTGCACCTACTCCTGATGCTCGTACGCAGGAAATGATAAATGAGAAGCTGAAGAAGGCAGAGGATCTTGGTAAGAGGTTTCTTGCTCAAACTTGCTAGACTATGAGGTTACACTAGAAATTTATTGTGCATGCTAACATATTCAGACAATTCCTGAGGTGGTTGTTATATAAGAGTCGAAGTATAATTGATTTGTCATTGTCTTTTCCTTCCTTTCTCTGTATTTTCCCTCTTCCAATGGAGGAGAAAAAGGGAACTAGTGTAGAAGGATAACAAAGATTATGGATATAATGATCCTTTCCCTTCCATTATATTCCTTAACTTATTGGCAAATGGTTGTCATCTTGGTATTAGTTTTCTCTTCCATGGACCTACTACATGTCTTTAGAGAAAGTGCTTTGTGAATTATATTTTTCTAGTTATTAGATAATATTTGGTCATAGATAAAGGGTGGTAAATGTTGCATAATACTCTAGTGACGGATTGAATTGTATCAGGAATGAAAATATTACTAGACTTTAGGATGCTAAGCTCATAATTATTTCCCGTGCTTCTGTATCTTTTGGATTTGCACGAAGAAAGTCTTCATCAAGTTCTATTTATAGTCTTTTGTTTCTAGTATTTGTTTTGGCATATTTCTCAAGGCCCTATTTGTTCTTCAGGCGAACAAGGAATGGTAGATGAGGCTCAAAAAGCATTGGAAGAGGCTGAGGCACTTAAAAAGGTTTTTGATTCTTAAATTTTTTTTACCATAAATTTGCTTTAGTTTATCTTTTTTTTTTTTATGTTTCTCTTGTCTACCCTTTATTTTCCTTTTCTTGTCTAACCTCCCCTTTCACTCCTTCCCTCAATTTGGTTTATGTACCTGTTATTAACAGTTCTTATTCTCTTCAGCTGCCCTCCAGGCAAGATTCTGCTCTGGATTCCTCCAAATATACTGCCGCTGATGTGCGCATTGTGAGTCCATGTTCCTAATATTTTTATTTGTTTATTTGTGATGTCAATGAAAACCAAGTAATTCACAATTGAAATTATTATATGATCAAGATCTTCCAAGGAATTATGCCATTATACATGCATCATACGGCAAAGCAATTTAGTGAAATTTGTTTCTATCCAATAGGCTATGAATGAAATATATACTTCTACGCTGCAAATATAATCATTAATCAATCTACATAGCCTTGTCTGTTTCACTTAAAAACTATCAGAACTTTTATGCAAGATGTACTTCTATCACTTTTGAATGGAGAGATACTTGGAATAACAACCTGAGACATTCTTCAAACACTTCTTCTCAATTACTTACATCTCGCTTCTGTAGTTGAGAGGATCATATATGTAGATCAATGATGGCATTTCTATGGTACTTCATCACTGCACTTAAAGGAAATTAAGAATAGATAACTACAATTGTTGAGACACCATTAGCTATATATATGTTTCAACCTTCTATTGGAAGGTAGAAATCGGCTGTGTCCATGTCCATGTCCATTCATTGAGATCCCTCCCGTATGCTTAATTTATATGAACTGTAAAGTGTCATTCTAATTGTTCTTAATGTTGTTTCAGACTGATCAGAAGTTGCGCGTTTGTGACATTTGTGGAGCATTTTTGAGTGTTTATGACAGGTATAATTTGATCTTATCTCTCCACCTATGTACAGTCTTTTAAGCTTTCCTAAAAGAAATGAAAGAATTTGGATTTGGGGTTTCAAGTGGTTCAGCTTTTGACCCAACTATTATACCTCCTTGTTACCAGCAGGCTTTTGGGCCCAGTTTTACGAGGATAACTTTTGCAGCTAAAGAATGTGCGTCTTTTTTCTGTTTTATATGCTTGCTGATCATGATATAGTTAGAAACTTATGGGGCCACTTTCTACTTGTATTTGAGTTTCATATTTTTTGGAGTACAGTGAAGCATTTTGATTTTTGTTTTACTTTCAGTGATCGACGGTTAGCGGATCATTTTGGAGGGAAACTTCATCTAGGCTATATGCAAATCCGTGAGAAACTAGCAGAGCTTCAGGTATGGAAAAAGAAAAAGTTTTCTTTATCTTTAGCTTATTCCTATTTCTTTCTTAGTTTCTTACTAGAAATGGGTTGAGCAGGGATGAACATGCTAAACATGCCAAAAATTTACCATGGCTTTCTTTGATATATCCACAATCCCATCAGTTAAAAAATGTGATTAAATTTTTTCCCATAGTAAACTTAGAGGAATAACTCAAATTGATGGGTGGTGCTAAGTGGGATGAATCTATTGTTTTACCTATAATGTCTTTGGCATGTCCTTAAGTTGGTCTTGTGGATATGTTGGTTCAGGTGCTGGTATAATGTTTCACAATCTTCTATAGAGATTCTCAGTTAGTATGGCTCTGTGAGTTTTTCTTACCCCGGAGAAGAGTTATTTCTTAATTTTCCCCCTTCCAAGATTTTGATAGTTTTGGACTTTGAAACACAAATAACGCTTTTAAAAGGCATTATGCATATCAGTAACAATTACCAGGCATGTCTGGCTGATAACTGCAAATGGACATCTGCATTAAAAAAAAAAAAAAGAAAAAAGAAAAAAGGAAAATCAAGAAAGCACCCCTGTGCATGATGTTCCCCACTATGTGAGGGTCAGGGGAGGATCCTGATTTTATTAACTTAAAACTAATTATGGGTTCGTCCAAATCCTCTTGTGAAAATCTAGTTGGCTTCCTTAAATGTTGTGCTGTGGTCAAAAGAGTACCAGATCTATTATTGCTTTGATCTGGCTATTAGAATTTTGAAAATCTTCCAAATATGGTCTTAAGCATTTTATCTGAATAGTTGGATGTAAATCAAATTGATAATGAGAAAAGGACTAAGAAAAGATCCTAGTTACTTAAACCCTGAATGTATTTTAAGGGAAGTTGCTTTTGAAAGCACTGGCAATTTTTGTTGTAGTAGATTACTTTATTGGCATATGCATGTGCTATTGTTGAGAAAGGAAGTGTGTTTGGATGATATGTGAAGTTATGATGTAACTACTCAACTAGAGAGATTTGCAATGATCCAGAGTTCTGCTTTTTCAAACAAGTGGAAAATTCCATCAGGTTAAATGGCATACAGCCTCTAAGTGATGCCTTCTTATACAAAAGCTATTATGCTTTCCATTTTTGAGTTGTTCTACTCTTTATTTCAGCTGGACTGGTTGTCATTTGAAGAATAGTTTTCAGTATTTCTTTCTTTACAATTAATTTTCCAGGAAGAGAGAAACAAGCTTCGCAGAGGTGATCGGCATGATGATCGAAGGTATTATCATTTGAATTTCTTCTCTTTTAACCAGTCAGGACTTAAGGGTTTGCATTTCTATCTGTTTTTATATTTTCCATTACCCGCTCCTTATTAAAATTATTATATTATAGATCAAAAGAGCGAAGTAGAGACCGTGACAGAGAATCAAGCAGGGATCATGAACGGGCAGATAGCCGTGACCGGGAGAGGAATTATGACCGTAGGAGCAGAGATCGTGACAGGCATTATGATCGAGATCGTGGATATGATCGGGAGCGTGATAGAGATTCAGATCGTTCCCGTAATTATGATTCAAGAAGTCGCCGCAGGTCGCGCTCTCGGTCTAGAGAACATTCCAGGGACTATGATCGTCAAAGGTAGTTCTTCAGCTTTATTTTTAGCTGCTCATAGATCTTATTTTAAGGACTTTTTTGATCTTCATTCTTTGGTCTTTGGCGATTAGTTTTCATGTGCAATCTCTAAGAATTGTTCATTTTTTCTAGTTTATGTTATTAATCATGGTGTTATTTGTTCTTTGATAGGCGCTACGATCGATACTAAGACTGTTGCTGTTGAGTAATTAGGCTGTTGCTGTTGAGTAATTTGGTATGAAAATTTGCTCTTTTTTTTTGTGCCTAGGTTAATGAACTTCTGGAGTTAAGAATGATTTTATGTATTTCTTCTGATGCGTTTTAGTGGAGTTTGATAGTATATGCTATTATGGTGGTCGTACCAACTGCTTCATTGATTTTCTTGACTTGTATGTTTAAGAGGTACGCTTTGCACTGTTTATGTAGTTCCTGTGTTCTTTTTATTTTCAAACTTCAGGTCAATTTTATGTTTATCAGAATTGACATCTTTTTTTCGGATGGAATTGTGTTGATGGGTTCCTAGCTTACTAACTTATGGTGATCTGGGTAAATTTTGTGCTCGTGTTATATGACTGGGCTGTAATTGAGTACATTTATTTGGTTTTCCAATAATTTCTCACCAAAATTATTACAACAGAGTGCCAAGGAATAATTTTGAATTTTTTTTTCCAATTTTTTTTTTTTTTATTTGCCAACTTCATTTTGGGGTGTGTGTGTGTGTGTTGGGGGGAATAGAGTCTATTATTATGTTATTTGGTGCATTTCATGTCTTAATGAAATGCGTGAAACAGCCAGCCATGAGCTACAAGTTTAACCAGCTTTAATGAGCAGTTACTTTTTCAGATGCTTGACTAGCTGAAGCAAAGGACTAGAGATTTTACTGGTGGTGGCAAATTATGGTACTACCTGAAGGTGAGATAATATTTACCGTTATTAAGTGAACTTGCAATGAGGCTTCAAAATCTGCTTCGTAGCTCATAATATTATGCTTCGAATTCTATTAAAGCAGCAGGTAGTATTGCAGATTTTCACTCTCGAGTGTAATGCACAACTGTTAAATTACATGCTTGACTTTCATTCAGTTGTATGATTATTATTGTGCTGGAATTCTCTTCTTTCTTAAACACCAAATAATTCATTCCCTAATGGTGGTGATCTCAATTTATTGGCCCAAACACATTGATCACAACAACAATTGGTCCTACGTTTGTTCAATTTTCCAATCCTATATTTAAATGTAATCAAGCCTGCTATATTTAGACTTGATTGAAATTTTTTTTTCTCAATTTTAATTTCCAATACTAAAATTAATCAACTTGGTAAACTAATACAAGAGTAACAATTTCGTGCAAGGGATATTTGATGCGACATTAGCATATTTTAATATAAACTTCACCTACTCGTTAAGAGAATGTTACAAATTAAAATTAAAAATTAATGATGAAATATCATTATAAATTGAAGACTTCGGTATTTTGTAACCCAGAGAACTTGCCTGATTGGATTTACTAGTAAATTACGAATCGGGTTTACGCTTTATGCAAATGGTTTTAACTTTTAACTTCTTTTGGTATAAAATGAATTATGAAATATAAAATTTATTTATAAATGATATAATTTGATTTAAATTTAATAAAATTAAATGAGAATGAAATAAATTGTTTCGCTAATACCAAACATAAAAAGTAGAATTTTAAATTAATTATATAAAAATTTTACTTGTATTTAATATAGTCTTTTTTGTAGGGATATATTAATAAAGTCTTAATATAAACTAAAAATATGGAAATATATTTTTGAATGACAAATTAGTGCAATTTCATTTTATAAATAAATTTTTTTAATAAGAACATTTATTTTTTCATATTATGTGGAGTTGCACTCTTTATCATTTAGGTATTGGGTAAAATTGAAGAGTGCTGAAAATATAATATTTAGAGTATTGAATGTTTGAATTTTTTTTTATGTTTAGAAGTTCAATAATTAAACATATTTGTATTTTTCAAATAATTTAAAAACAACTTGATATATTTCTTATAATTTTAATGCTATTTAATAATGTCACTATAAAACATAACATCTTTTATATTATGTTACAATTATTATATTGTATTACTATTTAGGATGTTTTAAATTTTGTTCAATGTTTTATTTGTATTAAATTATCAATTTTTTTCCTATCTCAAAAAAACATGATAGGTATTTTATAATTTGTTTACCTGAATTAATACATTAAAATGAATATATAAATATTATAAACACACGTATGTGCAGTGTATAAATCCTTAGACACACGTGTGAGACCCAATGGAAGCGAAACATCCTTTATGACCTTTCTGTCCCTTCTTCCTCCCCGTATTTCAACCGGCAAGTAGAGGAGTCTCTCTACCTCTCTCTCGAAAATGGCTTCCATTTCTATTCTCCGACTCCCCCCTGTTACCCCTGCGAAAACCATTACCAAACCCTACCCTTTATCTTCTTTTGCCCCTCCTTTGCCTCTCTTTCTCAAATCGCCCCCCAGAACCCGTCTGTCACAAAAGTCCTTCATCACCCGCATGTCATACAATCCTACACCAGCCACTGATCGCTTAATCTCAGCCGTTGCTTACACTCTCCCTTTCTTCAATTCTCTCCAATACGGCCGCTTCCTTTTCGCTCAATACCCATCTCTAGGTCTCCTCTTTGAACCCCTAATCCCTCTCTTAAACCTCTACAGATCAATACCATATGCTAGTTTTGTGGCGTTTTTCGCTCTTTACTTGGGTGTTGTTAGAAACCCAAGTTTTAGTCAGTATGTGAGGTTCAATTCAATGCAAGCTGTCACTTTAGATGTGCTCTTAGTGGTGCCTTTGCTTTTGGCCCGAATCTTCAATCCTGGTCGGAGTGGATTAGGGTTTAAGCTGTTGATTTGGGGTCACAATGCTGTGTTTTTATTTAGTTGTTTCTGTTTTGTGTATGCATTGGTGAATTCTATTCTGGGTAAGACTCCTTATTTGCCATTTGTTGGTGAAGCTGCTGGTAGGCAAATCTAGGCTGTACTCCTGGTCTTTTCTGGTATCTTTTCCTGCGTACAAGATGGTTGAAACTGAGGGAACAAGCTGTTGAAGCTCGAGGAGGCAAGTGTAGGGAAAAAGTGAATTTATGCTGGTTTGGGGAGAGTGTTTGTTTTGAGGTTTGACTTATAAGTAACTGACTACTTGTAGAACTCGACCGTTCTCATAGAGTTTCTTTGCAAGGTGTTTTATCGTTTAATCTTGTGATTTTGGATTATGAATAATACTTTTGATTGTATATGAGCAGGATTTCTAGATGAATTTGATTCTATATTTTGTGTTGTTTGTTTAGTTACTCTGTGCTTTATTAAATCCATAAATGTTATATTAGATTCTGCTCTTTATGTTTGATGTCCATAAAAAGGATTAATCCAGTGTCTTACTGTTTTGGCACTGCATATGGTTAACCTTATTTATATAGGTACAATATAGATGCAATATATTTTTGTTTGTGAAATTTATGGATATGCCTCTGAAGTTGGAAATATTGTTGGTTAAAGCTTATTAATTTCTTGGAAATTTGGAATATTTTTACCTCCATATGTTCTTTTCAAATCCTGATATTTATCAAGCTGCATGCCATAGAAGTCAGAGTAACATTTTCAGATGTTGCAGCTTCAAAATCAATTGTCAAATAGTGTCACTGCCTCTTGTTTCTCTTAAAACATGGATAACATTTGAGATGAGCTTATTTTCTTTCGTCTTCCAACAGGCATGAGCAGGTTCAAATGTGTACTCTAATGCGTCCTACTCCTAAAAGACTAGAAATCAAAACCCAAAGAAGGGATATAATTTAGAATTATAGTTTGACTAATTTTGCTATTATGTGTTTTTAATATTAAATAATTAATATATTTGAAATTATTATTTTAAATTTTGATTAATTTATACTAATTTTAATTTTTGTGATTATTAATAAAAGTTTATTAGATATTTTATATAATATATAATATTTATTTAATTTAGGTTGAACTCCAGTTGAACTTTAAACTCATGATTATCTGTCTTTATCAGTTCAAACACTATATCGAGTTTGAAAACCTTGATTAAGATAAGAATCAAGTTTACCTCAAACTAAAAGAATTATTAAAAACTTGCGATATTCTATTTCTATGTACATATTGGTTTGTGAAATTTTTGGAATTTAACAAAATGAATTAACTCACTTAATTTCAAGTCTTTATAATCAAACATGTTTAAATGGATCTGCCAAAACTATATTTAAGTAAATAAAGGGTTGCTTATATTTAATAAGCCTTGCATGAGAGATCCTATTTATGGGGATCAGAAGGATCATATTAAACGACTACTAGTGTGTTATAATGGGTTACTCTGTCGTTTTGTTTCTCTTCTAGTGATTAGGTCTTAAGGAAAACAGTAGTAAGATCGGTCGTTTTGAGCGCAAATTAAGCAAAGTTAAAGATAAACGACCAACCAAATTTTAGCGTTTATTTGCAGCTCTCTAAATCCTGAGCTATCAGGATTGCCATTTACTTATAAACCCCCGTCTTCAGTTTTTACACCAAAAAAAACAAAAAAAGTCTTCAGTTTTCCTAACTTTTCCTTTGATTTTCAAACCTGTTACTGTCTATTCTAAGCTGCTATTTGTTAGGTTAGTTTCCGAGTTTTGCCAAGAATCAGAATGGCTGTCAAAATAATCAGAGTTTCATCCTCTTCCTCTTCCTCTTCAACAATTTCAAAGAAGCCAAATCGGAATGCTGTGATAAAAAGGCGCAATGCCTTCAAGAAAATGGTAAAGAAACAGAGTACAAAAGTTAGTGCTAGTTTAGAAAGCTCACATGGGGTTTCTTGGGTCAGAGTCTATTTACTTGGGAAAGGCAGCTTTGGCTCTGTTTTTCTTGCGAAAAGAAGAACAGCCATCAACCAATACCAAGAAACCAATTTTCCCCTTCATATGGCAGTAAAGTCTGCAACTTTGGATCAATCATTTTCACTCAAGTATGAAAAACAGATTCTTTCCAATCTCACTACAAGTACTCATGTAGTGCATTGCTATGGAGATGAAATAACAGAGATGGGCAATGGGGTGAAAATATACAATTTACTTTTGGAGTTTTGTTCTCGACTTAGTTTGGATAATCAAATTAGACTATCTGGTGGTGGGTTACCAGAGTCTGATGTTCAGAATTATGCACGGGACATTCTTCAAGGATTGAATTACATTCATAGTCGGGGTTATGTTCACTGTGTTTTCAAGCCATGTAATATCTTACTTGTGCCTGGTATTGGTGGAAGGAGTGGGACTTTTGTGGCAAAAATTGCGGATTTTGGATTGGCAAAGGTAGTGGGCGAAGAGGAAGAAGATTGCTCTTATTTGAGAGGTACATACTTGTATATGTCACCAGAATTGGTCAGAGATAAAAAACTTGAGTACTCTGCAGATATTTGGGCACTTGGTTGTGTTGTATTGGAGATGCTTACTGGAAAACCAGCATGGGATTATTCAGAGATCAACGATCTTCTATGGGTGATTGGTGGTACTAATCGAGTTCCTGAGGTACCAAGTGGTGTATCAGAGGATGCAAAGGATTTCTTGACTTGGTGCTTGGATAGAAATGCAGCTCGTAGATTGTCTGCTGACAGGCTATTAGAACACCCTTTTGTTTCTGTGGATGACTGGTGAAGGAACTAGACCAAATACTTGTTTTTCCTGCAAAATTTGTGCAACTGGGGAAATTAACAAAGGGTATGAAAAATTATTTTGCTCTCATTTGATCACTGACAGTTCTGTAATTTGTTTCCCGTTTCATATAATGCAAAGTTGTAATAGTTTAGTTTTAAGTTAACTCTTCATTCGATAATAATAGTACATGTATATTTCAGAATTGCAAATGAAGCTTCAGCCTTTGAGGTACCAAATCTTGAAAACTAATTTATAATAACATTCAAACGTCTAAAAGCACCATGCTTGAGGCCAAATTGGTGCAAACGATGATCAAAGGAAAGCATCAAAAGAAAAAGCTTACAGACAAACCACATATAAAGGGAAACTGTATCCAACGTTTCCAAGAATTTATGTTATATTACTAAATTTCAGAATTTCAGATATTTCATGTCTCATGATTCCATGTCAAGTAAACAAATGTGGATGGTTAATCAGGAATGAAGTTATAGTGAATACTAGTTTCAATTTCAGACATCAAATTGAAGCTAAGATTTTTACATGGAATTTTCCTGCAAAGAAACCATATATTTTCTCTATGAAACTGTATCTCAGATAATTACATGACTTAAAAGTCCTTGTTTTCCTCCTGAGTTCACTCAACTGTCTCCAGTCCAATCTCTAATCTCTACAGGGAAATGTTGTCTTTGTAGCTGTAATGGTTCTCCCAGATGGAAGCTCTCCCTTCTATTGATCCAACAAAATGAAAAAAAATTAGTGGAAGATAAAGCATGATTATTGTGTACAAATTTTAAACTTGAGATCAAAAGACAACACTATGTAAAAGGTAAAGGAAAAGAAAATATAAATTATCAATCTTCCATTGTTCAAAAATTAATGCATGGAAGAATTCAAAGTGAAGGTTTTAACAAATTTTTTCTCTTGAATTCGATCACTTTCCTCCCAATGTTAAATTGTAATTTTCTTAAAAATGAAAAGAGTACAACACTATGACACAAAATACAATCACTCAACTGAGACATTAATATTTCCTCTTATGTCTTTCTCTTTATTTTTCCTCATTTAAACAAACAAATAAGGCAAATTACTAAAAAGTTGCTTCCATTATCTTCCTTCATTTTCCCCTTTTATCTTTTATTCCCTTTCCCTTGACACAAAGAAAGGCCAAGCTTGAATGCAAATACCATTTTAAAGAATGCGGTTAAAATGTCATTTGAAATATTTTCATTTATAACCCATTGTGGAATTCACTTGAAATTTCATATTTTTATGTTCAGAATGTCCATTCTCATGATTTCAATAGGGAATTCAACATAATTAAATCAAATCATTTTTAAATGAATTCTGTACTTCAAATTCATTTCTGCCAAAATAGGGGGTTAAGAATGAGTTCAAACATGAAATCTGACTTTTACTTGATTAAATGTTTTCTGTTGGATTTCCTAAAATAAATTGTATTGTAACTTTGGGTTCCAAAAAGTAAGTAAACAGGACAATGGTTAAAGGCCCTTATCTAGCTCTTCCTTCAGAACTTCCAAGTTATCTTAGACAGAAGATCGCTCTAAAAGTGCAAATTGTAAAAGGGCAAAGGCAATGACCATTGCAAACAAAATAAAACTCAGCATCAGAAAATTTTCTCAAACAGTAAGCCAACTAATTATGATGTTGACACCAAGAATAGTAAGTGTGCTTGATAAAGTAGACACATGCCACTAGTTGTTATATTTTTGATCTTTCTGCAAAATTATCCCAATAAACATAGTTGCTAACAGTATTTGTGTTGTAAGAAGAAATCTGAAACGACTATTTCACATGCAGAGTGTATAATAAGAAATAATTTAACAAAAAAAGATTCGGTTGTGTTGCAAACATAATGCAGGCCAAACATGTGTCTCGTAATGAAGAACTATTTGAAGACAATAAAAACCCTTCATTTTATGTCCACAACAGAAGCCATCTATTCCTTTAAGGAGTTTGAAAAAACAGGTACTATGTAGCGCCATGTTGAATATTCCAGATTATAAAATTTTATCCATAGCCATGACCAGAAGGAAAGGCATCTGAAGAAGAGAAGTCCTACCTTTTCCTCAAGATCATTAACTGTCAATTGAGTGAGTGACTCTGCTTCACACTCCAAGGTCATCACTGCAGAATAATGAATGAACTGATCGGTTAGCCATAAGCATGGTAATTTTAGATGTATTCTAATGCCTACTTTTTAACAAAGGGCCTTTTTTAAGAGGGGAATAAACAATCAACGTTTTGCATTTATAAATTTTTTTTGAGCTATAAACTATTGAGAAATTATTAGGGAAAATTAAAGAAGTCAATTTTTGGTTAAAAAGAAAGAAAGCAGAAACAAATGAGAGAAGAAAACTCCCAAACCAATGGTGCCTATTCTCTAAAACAATAACACACAATTGCATCTCACATGCATTGATTTAAGCAGGTCACCAATTAGAAGAACTGAAGAAATTATAAAAAAAATAAAATAGAAATGATAATAAGAAGAAAATATGTTCAATGACATGTATTATGTCATGTTTCAGTTGCACATTTGTGCTACTATCATTTTTTGATGGATATGATTTCAACATCCTATCCATGGAATAGCTAGAAAGGTGGAACAAATGCCTTGTAGAAAACATAGATCACGGAGTAGTTGCTCATAGGTAACTTAGACAAGCTTTCTTTCAACAACTGAAAGCTCATTATGTGTCTGGAACATTGCTTTGAGTGTGACGCATCTAATGAAAAAGGGGAAAAAAAAAAGAGGACCTAAACTCTTTCCTGCACCTTTCCAAAAACCGAAAGAGCACCATTTCCATTTATATTTGAAATAATACCTTGCACTTTTGTTACTGTCCTGACAGAAGATAAGAATCAATGATATTAAGTAAAAATGCGTCATTAATGATAGGGTAACTTATTGGAATACAGCAGATGAAGATGGAGACAAATTTTGCAGTAGCAGCAAGTGCTTTGAGAGTTTAAGTCTGAGCCTATGGTAACAAATTTTGCAGTAGCAGCAAGAAGGTAATTTTTTGTGACAAGAACTAGAGACATGGTAACTGGATTGATTGGCAAGAGACCATACACAGACTTGAGTTCAAGTCTGAGCCTTTACCCCTTCTGACATGGCATGACGTGACTCAACAAACATTAGCCCGACACCCCACTAATAATTCTCTTTTATCAACTCAAAATAGGAAAATAAGAGAGGTACACCACACTTCTCAAACACGATATCTCCAATTTACAATTTAAATAAATATGATAATCTGAAAATGGAAAAAGGAGAATTGGACAATGAATGGAAACTTATCTGGTGAACTTCTCAAATGCAATCTCTCCAATTTCTTACCAATCTTTTCATGCAAATTAAGCATAAAAATCCCCTTAAACTTCCTTTAAAACACATGGAACTTTCTTTTTTGTTGCATGACCAAAAAGGGAAAAAAGGAATTTACCAAGAAGGAATTCAGTTGCTTCAGTGCTTCACGAGCAAGATTCTCATCTCGCTTCTTAAGAGCAAGTTGTGCCCTTCGATGCCTAGCATATATAAAAATTCATATAGGAGGTAGATCCCAATACCAACATTAACGCAGTCAAATTAAAAACTTTAGAAGACTGTTCTACACCTTTATATTTGTTTCCTAACTGTTTTTGTGATGCCAAAACCTTCCATGGGATTTATAAATATATGTTAATAGAGGAATTCAATGGATTTAAAAATTGAAGGGAGGGGGGAAAACATAATTTGCGATGCAGCTTGGTGCATTTTATCAAATCATGATTCATTTCAAGAACTTGGTCAATCATCTTCTCTGGGTCTTCAAAATAGTTCAAAATTCATATTACTTTACATTAAATCATAATTTCCATTCTTTAAAAAAGAAAATAAAAGAGAATTTTCACCCATGTAATAAAGTAAATAGAAGATGACTATTTGTAATGCATGACGTTTTATTGTTTAAAAAACAAGCTAACGTTTGGTCGTTTCAAGAGGGCATCAATCTTGAATTTGTTAGCTACCATGATTGAGAATTGGAAACATAGCTGAAAGTCTTCAATTTGGAGGTGCTTTTACATGAGCTTCCTTGAGTAGGTAATGTTGAGTTATAACTCGTATTAGTTTGAGAAGATATTAACTCGAGGATACATTATTGATAGTTGGAAGATATGACATAATATTAATAATATGGTTTTACTATTATAATTTATAAAGGTGATTATATAAAGATTAGAGATGTAATATTCATTTTTGAACTATGAACAAATGTGTTCATTGGATGTGACTTCACTTACACTAGACGTATTTATAAAAGTGAAATTCAGCTTGACCATGTTATTAATGAACCATTTAATTTTTAATATATTATACATGATATTATAAATCATTAAATTATTTATTTGATTGCTTAAACCATCCATATTTCATTCCGCCTAAAATCTAAATAATCTGGGAGGCAAATTTAGATCTTTGTTAAGTCTAAATAATTGCAACAAATTTGGCTGTTGTTTTGTTCTTGGACATAATTCCAGGGATATGATTGTGTTTTTTCTATCAAATAATAATAAGCAAACATAATATACAGCTTGGTTTATCTACCAAGCAAACAATTGTGCGAGGGACATTCATCATCTATTGAAAATATTTTGTCGACGAGACAATTGGAAACCAAGCATATATACTCATTAATGGTCCAATTCTATTGAAGAAAATAAGAAAAGCCAGCCCATATAGGAAGCATCATCTTCCATGTCATGATAGAATTAGGGGGCAGAA
Source organism: Aleurites moluccanus (assembly GCA_948193065.1). NCBI lineage: Eukaryota > Viridiplantae > Streptophyta > Magnoliopsida > Malpighiales > Euphorbiaceae > Aleurites > Aleurites moluccanus. The sequence continues at coordinate 5,866 of CANXYC010334976.1, read as the reverse complement.
GTGTAACGAATCCAGTTCATTTTAGTCATCATTTCAGCAGGCTTGAGGTCATGAAATGACCCACAGCCACTTTTTCTTTATATATATTACACATTAAAAAGGAAATGGAATATGCCAAGATTTAAGCCAACTTCATTCACTATGAGACATGCACTCTACTACTGAACTACTACCCATGCCTCAACCGCTGTCCACTAATGCAATGGCTAGTTATCTTTGCTACCACCCAAGTTTGTTGCATGCTAGGCTTGGTTGGGCAAAGATAAATTTCCCTGTAAACTCTTGCATGCAGACTAGCATCCATGAAATATGCATGTAATATGACAACTATTTTTCTCTACACCAATCAAAACATATATTCAACGATTTTTGCTGGCCGGATTAGTTAATCTCAAGTCCCTTCCAACTTTATATCGATCACAATATATAGGTGAAAGGATTAGACACGGAGTTTGCCCGAACATCATAGGTGCAAACTATAGTGTTCTCTTCTTGGAATATACATAGGTGCAAACTATAGTGTTCTCTTCTTGGAATATAAATCACTACATATATCTATGAGTTGCTTGAAAAACATAAAACAGAACTTTTTTTTTTGTCAAAAAATACAAAATTGTATCCCTCAAACTTATCTAGTAGCGAAAGCAATGTTTGATGGCATAACGAGTGGCCAGCAAACATATATAATGTTAATATGCACACAGTGCCTGCTAGAAAGTGAACATATCGTAGAACAAAATCTTATTTGGCTAGAAAACAAATCTGAATGAACAATTGACATTCCTATTAAGATGAAAAGAACCAAGATTTGAAAACCAACTTAACTAACTATAAGTCCTATGTCCAAGCAAAAAAAGAGCAATTCCTCACTTCATTCTCATAGTGATATTTATGGAATTTAGTTTTTATGATCAAATATCCTAAATAAATTTCCAGATTTTTAGTAGTGGCTGTATTTTTTGGTCAAATCCAGAGCCGCAGTCCAGCAACACAATGCATTTGCAGAAAAGCCACCCCAATGCAGTCTCTACCTAAAACTTCTTTTATCCCATTTATGGGGAAAACAAGAAAATGCAACCTAATGTAAAGTTTTGAAGCATGATTGACCAGCCAATCTGCACGTACATTAGCTTCTTTAAAGATATCCTCAACAACCACTCTTCTGTTGTATTAATTGATGAGTTCTTCAATTCAATATCATGGAAAAAATTCCTTGTTTGTTTATTCAATGAGGTTTGCAAAACATGCTCTTACTTTCTCTATTCACTTGATGACAACTATCATAAGGTTAAGCTTTGGAATATAGCAAAGCAGAGAAGCAGAGAGTTAAAAAAAAATAAAAGGGGCCTCGTTAATCACCTTGCATAAATAAGTACACAAGTGAAATGACGAGAATAGTAGCTAAAACATCAAATAAATGATTGCCAAAGAACAAATAAAAAGTCGAAGAAACAAGTACTGAACAAATAAAAAGTCGAAGAAACAAGTACTGCCAAATTACATGAAGACACAATTCACTAGTAGTTCAGTTTATCATAATATTCATTTATATGACTGACACTTATGATAGCAATATACAAACACACACAATTTTCTTCCATTTACAGAAACACAATGCAGCACTCATATATCTGTATGTATAGTATTATGGAAACAACAACAACAAACAATATAAATTGCTAACAAACTCACCAGCCGAAACTAAGGCCCCTCATCTCACTCTTGTCTCCATGAAAAATAAAATCCAATGCTTATTATCTTTTTTTCCCCCTTTTCTTGGCCAAAACTGTTATACTTCTTAATGCAGAGGCAGAAGTATCAGGCCAAAAAGTCTGTACAGGACAGCAGACAAGCACACATACACAAAACATAGGATCTGCTAAACCAAACTCTCAAATAGTCACATTTGGCAGAAAGTAAAACCCAAAGGGTTGACTGACATCTAAACCTTTATGAATATATCTGCCTCCACAATCTATGAAGTAGCCCTCAAGTTCCCTTGCCCAATTTTCAATTCAAGCTCTCCTGATTCATGCTGAAATAGAATAACAATAAATATTATCAACATCTCAACTCAAACGATATGAAACAACTGGATAATAAACAGAGATCCCCAAGCAACGAAAAACAACATTGACAATCCTTCAAAAGTAACATTCTTTAAGGGTCCATTTGGATAGTTAGTCATATGAAATAATTGAAGATTTGAAATTTGTCATCATGCTTATGATCTATGATTCTACACCTGAAACTCAAATCCAAATCCATAATCATTTCAAATCACTGCCTATCCAAATGGACCCCAAGTGAATTCAAATCTCGAACAAGAAACATACAATAGAAAGATTCCACATATAAACTAAGAAACGATAAGAATAAATTTCATCTGCACTCAGAAGCGCAAACTCCAAATGTGTATAATTTCTCTGATAAAAAGCTCATACTTTTATAACTTTCTACGTATAAATGAGAATGTCAAATGGGGAGGACAATAATATAAAAACCCAGTAAAATTTATCCTTTTCTCCAATAAGCAATAATCAATCAGAAAAGCAAAATTGAAAACCCCCAATTAAATTCACAATTCTCATTAAAAAGCAAAAACACAAAATACGTAATGTAAAATATAACCAGAATCAAAGACGATATAGACGAACCTTAGTGTTGTCCGATCCCCGGGAATCAACAGGCTCCTCACCAGGATCAGCAGCAGTGCATTCTATAGGGTTCTCAAACAAAGACAAAGAGAATTGCTTGTCCACAACCCCGACATCAAAATATATCAAACCAGAGCTTGGGACATCAACGCGTATACGTTTAACAGGGAACCAAAGGAAAAGCTCCTGCTGCGACACACCAGATAATTCTCCGATCTTACCGAACGAAAGGAGCCCAGAAATGTTGAAATCATAGTGGAGCTGGTTCTCAAATTTGGCATTGCAAGGCTGGGTTAGGTTAATCTGGAATAGACCGGTGGTAGAGTCAATTGAAAAGTCGGTAATGCCCTTTGGTAGAAGGCCTACGGGGAGGCCATTATGGAGAAGGTGGTCGTAAATGGAAGATTGGGATGGGGCAGAAAATGGGAGGGGAGAGGCAAGAAAGAGGAAGAAAGTGAGGGAAAGTGTAGAAAAGTGAGGGAAAGTGTAAGATATTGGATGGGGACCCATCAGGGGATTTTTGGGAGGGAAGAGGAGGAGAGAGCGAGTGAGTTTGGCTTCTTCGTTTCGATTGTTATAAGTTTGAAGAAGAAGAAGAAAGAGGAGAAAATCCAGAGTTTTTATTTTTTTAACGGTTTTGGGTCACATGTTCTGTTGGAGCGTGTATTCACCGTCAGGAGCATACACTGAGGCCTAAACCCAAGCCCAGGCCCAAGCTCAAGATAATTTTAGATTCTTATCCTAACATGGTTACTAATTAGTTAGGTTCTAATTACAAAGGTTTGAATTTCCTTCTGATAAAAAAAGAACAGAGCTTTGAATTCAATTTTTTTTGGGTCTAAAAAAAATAGAGAGTTATATTTTTAATTGATTTGATATAAGAAATTTATATTTTGCTGTGAAGGAACAGTCAATTTATACTAATGCTAAATATAAATTACGAATCTTTGCTAACAAGAAACTAACTAACTGATTTATTAGACATACTCTCCAAAGATAGAAAAATAACGTTATTATTAGTCTCCCTAATAAAATTTTTGAAAACAACAAAATAATTCATATTAGAATCAATAATTTTTGCTCCCTCCGTCCTAACAACAACTCATTCCAAACAAAACATCTAAACAACAAAATAACAATGCCGCATCTCACAACATTACCAATTACTTCACTCGCCTTCTAATCTTATTTGTTACTCCTCTAATACAGTAGTCAGGCTTTTAAATGTTTTAAGGTTCAATCACGAACAGAGGCTGTCAAGAAACCAATAAGATAAAGATTAAATAAAAAAATATGTAGCAATCCAAACAGATTCAATGAGATTTACCAACAGAAATTACCGTGTCTACGCTGACTGTCTTGCCATCTTCTACAAGAATTTCAACTATGGTTCCTGATTGATCAGCCTAAAGAAAATAATAATACATTTCAGATACAATCAGTAAACACCTTTGATTTTCTTTACCTTTTTCTTAGAAAATAAAAATATAAGAATCAACTACTGATGCTTCAATGGAGAAATCATTAGAACATCATAAACAAACAAATGTTCAACTACTAGCTACATTTTACATTTCAACTTTGAAGTTGCTCAGCATGTAAATCAGTTTCAATTTAGTAAATTAGCCTCAATTTATAGGCACATAGCTTATATGTGTGCAGCAAACATGTGAAAGGCTTCAGGGTGAAGCAGTCTCCTCCTATAACAAATTAAGGACACATCTTCTCAAAGCTACTCTTTTGAAAAAATTTAAAAAGTGAATTGTTTGCTAGAGTGCCATCCTCTCTAGTGTTATATTTTTATGATTTGTCTATTTCTCCTCTCTACTCTCTTGCTTTTCAAGAGCTGTATCTTTCCTTTCCTCTAGCTGAATACTAAGCACACATTTCTAATCTGTGTTCAATTTATAAAGATAATTAAATTCTTTTCACTCTAGTCAATCTCCTAAGCTGAAATATTTGCCTTCTAAGAAAGAGGATAACCAAGCTTCAAGCACAATCAAAGATATGTGCTAGGAACCATCAAATGGTTAAATTCAGTGCAACAAACACCAGTAATCTTGGAACATGCAGCAATCTAGACTAATTGATATATGTTAAATTCGGTGCAATAAATACTACTAACTTATTATTTTTCTTTCCCCTTTCAGTAAGCAGCTATGGCCTACAGCAACTTATTTATCTTTTTTGCCCTCTCATCATCCTTAGGTTGACATTTGGATTTGGTTTAAATTATTCAATCACCAAAAAAAAAAAAAAAACTCTTTGGGCATCAAGTAGAAAATAAATGTTATATCAAAATGTGGACCAAGCCACTATGAGAGGCGTTAGGAAGAGACAGACAAAGAAAAAGAGGGTACTAAAATTTTTTGGCCCAAACAATTCAGAATTAGATTTTGACTGCTTGCTATTGAAACTAAATGAACACTGCAATCCTGCTTCATCTTCGTATGGATCATCTCCTACTCTCTCTTCCTAAAATAAACTTAGTATTATGTTTAACCTTCTGGTATTTACGATATATTCCATGAACAGGAGGATCCTTGTTAACATCAACACACAGGAAAAACAGAATGAACAACAAACGAAGACTATCAATCACAAAGTACTACATAAATTATGAATAAGTTATCTTATGAAGAATAAATTACTAATTGGAATCTCCAATAAACATTAAGTAAAGGAGTAACTTACTTCAATTTCATTCATCAATTTCATGGCTTCAATGATGCACAAGACTTGTCCCTTCTGCACTTTGTCTCCAACCTATAGCAATAATATGAAAAAAATGCAGCAGCAAAGATGCCACATCAATCATAAAGTTAGCATCATTCATGATGCACAAAGTATTAGCACCATTCCTGACAAGAAAAGTACTAAATACAAATGATTTACCTTCACGAAAGGTGATTCACCTGGAGCTGGACTTCTGTAGAATGTTCCTGCCATAGGGCATTTAAGTGGTGGATATGATGACTTGGACGATTTAACAGCAGTAGGTAAAGGTGTTGGAGACGGAGCAGAGGAAGCTAGACTAGAAGCTGTAGTGGAAGCTGCAGGTGGGGCTGGTGGCATTAATGGTGGTGGTGAAGGTGAAGGTGAATGCATCATAACAACTGGAGCAGGAGACGGTGGCTGAGGTAAGGCCTCCTTTTTCCGGATTATCAGCTCACAATCAAGTTGTTTCAACTGCAACTCCACAATATCTC